>VZTA01014279.1:77138-127242 GCA_013398855.1 Mohoua ochrocephala | reverse complement strand
TATTTTAGTTTTACAGCAGTATGTACAGATCAGTCTGGATGGTTCTGGCTATTTCACCGTGTTCTTTGAGAATAAAATCGGATTTGTGTGCTTCATTAGGCTGTCTGATTCTGTGCTCACTACCTAGTCATTAATAAACCAAAATTAGATGTGAAAAGTGAATGGAGTTTGGCTAATGAAGTTTTGATACAGTAAAAAAAAGTAGTGGGAAGACCATTACATTTTTTCTTCTGAGGGAAAGCAGATTTCCTTACAGCATTATTTAAGGGAAGCAAGATTTTCTGAAACAGAATCATTTTCTGGAATGGGGCTTTTGTTTGGTTTGGTTGTAAACCAAATAACCCAGATTTACTTACAGCTTGTTTGACTCAGTCACAGCTTCAACCTGAACCTAGATGGCCTTTCAGAAAATGTGCTTCAAACAAATACAGTTTGTTGGGTGCAGTCCATCCGCAAGTAGATTTTGTTAATCATCAGGAGCTTGAATCACAGCTGAGCTTGAATTTTTGTATTTTCAATGTAGCATTAAATCTGAGTTTTTTTTTTTTTTTTTTTTTGGTGTGTGGTCTATCCTGCTCCACAGAATTATTTCCACTCACTGAAATTTATGTATCATGTTCTTTTAGAGTGAAATATTTTGTTTGCATTGTACATTTGTGCTGCTTTTGTCTGGCATGGAGTTGGTTTTCTCCGCAGTAGCTGGTACAGGGCTGTGGTTTGGATTTGTGCTGGAAACGGTGTCAATAATTCAGGGATATTTTCATTACTGCTGAGCAGAGCTTGCCCTGAGTCAAAGCCTTTTCTGCCTCTCACCCCACAACACCAGTGAGTGGGCTGGGGTGCACAAGGAGTTGGGATGGGACACAACGGGGACAGCTGACCCCAGCTGACCCAAGGGATATTCCAGACCATACGATGTCATGCTCAGCAAAAAAAGATGAGGAAGAAGGAGAAAGTGGGGGGATGTTTGGAGTGATGATGTTTGTCTTCCCCATTATGAATGATGGAGTCCTGCTTTCCTGAGGATGGCTGAACACCTGCCTGCCCGTGGGAAGTGGTGAATGAATTCCTTGCTTTGCTTTGCTTGTGTGTGTGCCTTTTGCTGTACCTGTTAAACTGCCTTTACCTCAGCCCATGAGTTATCTTCCTTTTACTCTTCCAATTCTCTCCTCCCACCAGCAGTGAGCCGCTGGCTGTGTGAGGCTTTGCTGCCAACTGGGGTAAAACCCCAACAGTCCTTTTCACAATTGTGCAAAATGTATAAGAAAAAAAAATTGCTACATAAAATGTCTCCAAAGCCACATATGTATTACTAATATTGTAAATGTTAGTCATTACCTTACAGTTTATAGACTTGGTGTAATGAAATTAGACCAGTATAAAACTAGTATGTTCCTGTCATCAGCAGTGAAAGAGAGACAACAAAATCAGCATATTTTTGGCTTTGTAGGAATGTGCATCAAATTTCCAGTGTCAGGGACATTTCTGCTAGCAAAGATTGTGATCTCAGATTCTCTCCTCCTTTAACAGGTCAGTGATAAATGCCTCTCCTACTCTTGAGTTAAGCCTCTGTCACAAGTCTCTCTTATATATTCTATTCCTTTATGATTATGATCCAAATCTGTGTGGCAATATCTTAAACATTCCCCTCAGAAACAGATGCATATTTCCTTAACACTGCAACAGGTTCAGCAGTGAGAAGACAGGAGAGGTTACTGCAGCTCACACTATCCAGAAAACTTGTCACTGAAATTCACTTCTGACACAAAAGTGCTTGTTTCACAGCAGAAGAATAATGGATGAGCCAAGAGAGCATTGAGCATCTTCTCTTTCAAAACATAATTTTAAAAGGGAGAGAAATAGTGGTTGTGGAATGCTGGTGCATTTAATGCTGCTTTTTAAAGCGTACCAAGGTACCAAATCACAACTTGGAAGGTTCCTCCCATCAAGGGGAAAATGTTGAACAGGATCCAACGGCAGTCACTACTTTTTTGTGAAACTTTGTCATTTTTCCAGCAGCTGGTGAAACACATTGACTTGCTTTAGTGTAATTAAAATCCTTAAAAAGAGCACTTACTACATAAAGATCTAACAAGGATATCAGAGTTCAGAAAACACCAGATGGGTTCTAAGGCCTTTGAGTCCCTTTGGGAAAACAAGAAAGCAAGCTAATATTGTCTAGGCCATACCCATAGCATGACTGTATCCTATGAAGTCACTCCAGACCAAATTCACAATGCAATTAATTTGCAGGGAGAAACAGTCAGATCAGATTTAGCCAAGTAAAGTATAAATGTCTTCAGCAGCAAACCAAGCTGTACTAACAAGTCGATGATGAAAAATTATCATCAGTTTTCCTGCTTAAATAAACCCTATGAGGCAAAGCAAATTGCAACATTCTATTGGTCTAAAGCCCAGTTTTCTTTCTGTCTGCTTTTGATCTCAAAAATATAAGCATTCAGAGAAAAAAAACCCATCATCTTTTTGATGCTGGAAAGCTGCTGAGAAATCCCTTTGGACTTGGCAGAGACCATCTGTCACCCACACGAGCAAGTGGTTGTCTCTCAATTAGTGAGTGACACAACGCACTCAGTCAAGGACTGAGCCACGGCCAGCCCCAGCTCCTGGCTGCAGGTGACAAACAGCGGAGGGACAATTTGAAACCAAGGAACTCAGCTATTGCCCAGGCAGGTGTGGCTACAGGCAGCTGTGGCTCATGAAAGAGCAGCGTGGCAAGGGGTACGAGAGTCACATCAGCACGAGCTGGGCGCTTGGTATGGCCCCCATACTCTTCTCTGTGCCCTGCAGCAGCTCAGTCTTCAGAGCTGGCCCAAATGCTTCTTTATTTTCAGTCCTGTGACTCCCTAAGGTTTGGTGCTTCAGTCTATATGCAGTTATTTCTCTTTAGTGAGAATCTTGCATGACAGCAGCTGCAGCAGGTAGACATAAAACCACCAACTAATGGGTTTTGAGCCCACCCTCTTTCAAAGGGAATTTCAAACCTCATATCTGTATCGATAAGCTCATTCATCATTCACAGGATACTTCTGGAACTTTGTCGAAAGCATTTCATTCAGGTTTGTGAAGTGCACTTAAGAAAAATTAACATCTGACCCAAAAACTTGGTGACCGTGGTGTCTTCTGAAAAGGCATGGAAAACAGGAGATGTGAGTGAATAGTGCTGTTAATGTAAACTCTGGTCTGATAATTAAAACTCCATGGTTTTAATTCCCTGTTCTAGGGGAGGGAGTGAGGAGGTCTGTCTGTGGGTCTGGTATCTGCAGAGTCCATCAGTCAGCAGTCTGGATGGGGAGATATTTGGAAAAAGAGGTGGTGCATCCTTTCAGGTCATGTTTTTGTCTTCAGACAGGTGGTTATTAGTTAAAAAGTTGAAAGGAAAACACAGAGATGCCAGGCACAGGGCAGGTGCTTCATACGTGTGTCAGAAGAGACACAGAGTATTTCAGATTCCCTACTTTTGCCAGCAGGTTGAAATTGTGTTGAATTGTTTTTTGACTTCAAGTAAATATCAGACAAATTTGCTTTTCTACCTCTTTTAAATTATTCATCAGGGAAAAAAAATGAGTCATATTGGGGCCATCAACATCAACAAACAAAATAAAAATACAAAATTAATATAGTACTCCTCTGTCTGTCAGGATTCATCTGAGGAACTTATTGACATGCAGTAATACCGATTCCAAGGGATTCACAGTACACCAGAAACTCTGAATAAGTCCATGAAGCTAAGAGCATCCAAAATTGCTGTAATAAATGTTGTTAAAACTCAATGTTTTTAGAGAGGTGCAAAACATCAAGCTTCTGGATGTAAACCATCCACTTGGAATTAGAAACTGGGAAGATACCCAGGGGATAATAAGTCTTATTGTACTTTTCACAGCAATAATCAAAACATAGAGACATTGAAACATGGAGACTCTATGGAATCATGAAAGCAGTATGATCATTTCAATTGACAATCATCTATTTTCTAAGTGCTCTTATCTCTAAAATGAGCTAAATACATGCCTGTGGAATTTCATCATTTGCATTGTCGCTCACCAACCTGAAGGAAATGAGAAAACAAAAAACAAGATGTTTTTCTCCAATAAGACATTTGATATTCTAACAGTGCTCTCAGTTTTCATTCCTTCTTTTTTATTTTCCAGTTTTAACTAAGCAGCATTCTTTTTCTTGGGTTTATTATTATTTAAATAAAGATCCCGAGAGATGAGATCAAGTAACAAAAATGTCATAGCTGAGATTTATAAAGTTATACTGGCACCATAGTTATTAACTATACAAAGGCCCAATACGACAACAGATAATTGCAGAAGTGTTTCCTCTTTACACATTATGGATTATAAGTAATTGATAATAGAGCTCGAGATAAAATCAGATAGAAGTTCAGTTTGCTATTGAGATTTGAGTATGCCCAAATGTGTACTATGAATTGGTTCTATAATCAAAGTCCCAATTTAAGAACATTCTTTAAATTATTTTTTTTTCCTCTCTATCCTTTCAATTTACCCAATTGTACATTTACTGAGACTAAATTAATAAAAATATGTGACAGAGTGTTTTCTCCATCACTGTGTGATCTGGGAATTTTGTCTTTTTTTCAGAAGAAATATCAAAGAGCATTTAAAGAAAATGAGTAATTACAAACAATTTAATATTACTTCAAGCTGTGCGTTTCTGAGAAACTTCAAAAAATATTAGTGACATGACATGTTAGATATTGCATAAGGTCACATTAAGAGAAGTTTCTTCCCCTCTCCCTCCCAGTTCACCAGTAAAACAACTAGCCAGAACTCCCATTTATGGATAAAGAAAAGCAGAATGAAGTGCAATACTTCCATTTATTTGTAGAGTTTATGCAATATTCTTCTGGGGAAAAGAAAACAAAATAACTCTGTTTGCATGAGCGTCACACGCTTTGAATTATGGAGAAGCATTTTCTAAATTCCTATGATTTACATTTTGACCAGTACATTTAGCTTGAGAATAAATACGCCATCATCATGCAAATCAACCAGAGAAAGGAATTCATAAAAAAGGACAAAAAAGAAAAGAAGAAAGCAACCAGCAACTGCAGCATCTTTGCCTTACAAGTCACAGAGATGCTTTTCTTGAGCAGAGCTAGCAACAATATATCAGATGGAAATGGCAACCAGGAGTGACAATATTTGGAATTGCCTGGAAGCCAAAGAAAACAAAAGCTCGGCTCTTGACTTGCACACGAGATGTAACAGGACCCCACATTTTCTGGCAACCAAAAGTGTGTTCTTGGTTTGGTTTCAGGTCATAGTGGAAAGATGGCAAGGAAGGTTATTTTTGTTCTTTGCTCTGGAGAAAATTTTTATTTATTTGTTTAAAAATGGCCTGAATTTCCACACATGCTTACGAACTTTTTCTAGGACTTAGAAGTAGATCAAAATACTTTGTACAGGCTCTTGCATCGATACTATAGCACTGGTTTTGACTTTGCTTAATGCTTTAGACTGTAAAATTATTCCTCCTTTATAAGTCAGTTTGACTCCCAGCAGGGTTTAAGTGGGAGAAAAAAGCTTCAGGGAGAAAATAGAGAAATCAAGTGGATAAGCTTTAGCAGTAAAATGCTATTAAATAATGGATACCAGGGACAATGTTAAGATTTATTTTCTGCATAGATATGGAAGGCAATGGATAAAAAAGCACTTGCAGGAAAGATAGATAAGCATGCAATTTCAGTTCTGGCAAACCTACACTGTGACAAAAACAAATTGTTTCAAGTTTGCAGTACCTCAGTCTCCAGTTCAGAGCAGCCAGCCAGAGCCCCCTCCTCTCTCCCAAGAAATCTCAGTTCTCCTGAAGGGGTTTCTGTGGTTACATGAAAACACACATCTGATTTCTTCTATCAGGTAAAACACCTGTGAAGGCACCTGATGATTATGTATGTGAAAGAGGCAGTTGATTAAACGTTTATCTCTAAGAAAATATCTGTATGGCCATGCACGATTTCTGCTCACTCCAGTCTGTCATTTAGGTAAAACCAGCAGAGAACCATCAGGCTGCCTGACTGAAAGAGCTTCTTGCAGGACTAGCTGGCAAATTTTGAACAGAAAAACCAACTGCAGATACAAGGGTGTGCTCACTTTTCACACAGAAAACTGTAGGCTGAGTGCATGGGGAACGTGAGCATAACAATTGAACGTGCTCATAATTTCTGTATTTGAACCAACACCTGCTAGAACAGCAAAGAAGGACTACAGGGGTGTGGGAGGGAATATCTGACAAGGCAGTCCTCGACAGAACTTGTGCTGTGTGGTCACCCACTTGTCACTCCAGGGGATTTAAGAAAGCTCTCATGAGGAACCTTTGTCTGGCAGCAAAAGGGAACAACTGAAGCTCCAGTTCTTAGAATGACCAGGCAGCAGGGGCTTGTTTTGGTTGGACTAGTTTTAACAAATGTTGTCTCTTATAGACAGGCATTTAAATTCTTGTATTTTTATTTATTCTGCTTGATTAGGGAGTAAAAACCCATTCCTCACATGTAAATGTTAGACCTTTTCTTCTTCTACTTGAAAGAGGAACGGTCCTTTTCTTCTGTGAGAATGTTACAAGCTTTCAGAAGGAAAGGGACTTGTCTTAACTAATGCAAAGTAATAACTAGGTTCAAAAAATTATTGGGGAAAATGGTATCAAAATCTGAATTCTGAAATGGTTTTTTAGCTGCCCTTCGTAGCCTTTCCTTTACACAAATTCTTGTCATCCATGGGTGTCAGAGAAGAGAATAAAAATGGAGTAAAATTGAGATTCAGACAAATAAAATTACTTGTCTAAGGATCTGCACAATGACGCAGTCAGAAACAGAATCTCAATCCTTGCAGTCATCTGCTGTCCAAAAGGGATTATATGACCACCTGATATTTCTCATTGTGTCATTCTTTTGCCTGGATTTAAGAGAACTGTCCTCTGCTCTGTAATCATTGCGATTTTCCTGAAACATCCTCTCAAAATCTCTAGTTGAAATCCCAACCTGACTTTTTTTTCACCTGTCTAGTGAGTGATTCAGCCCAGTAGGATCTGGTTGCATGGCAATCTTCAAAAGAAGCTACTAATTGCATTGGCTGAGTAAATAGATGCACTGTCAAATGCTTAAATAAAGATTACACACGAAGCCCCGTGTTCAGAGCCTCGCTGTGCTCTGCCACCTAATTAAAAAATACCCTAAACTTCTCCCTGCAGGCCAGTGCAATCTCTGTGGATCCAGGACTGTCTGTCAGGTAGACACTAATTGTCACCAAGGCCAGTGTGTGAGAGACTGCACACCCCATGGAACATCTTCTCTCTGGTAAAAATGAGGCTGTAGGATAGAAATTATGGTGTCTGCCTTGATGGCAGGCCCTTTGGATCAGAGGCTTAAAAGAAGCCTGTAAAGTTAGGTCCTTTCAAAAGCTGATTTCCAAAGTAAATCTGTCACCAGTTGTCAGAAATGCACTGAAGGCTGTGACAAAGTACCTTTTGCTGGATTGAATTTTTGTGATGCTCAGGGGAAGTAAACAAGTAGTTTCTAAACCTGGCATCTGTTTGTCACCATTCCTGAAAAGGGGGCTTTACTGGTAGCAGGAAGCAGACCTTTTGCTGAAGATTCCCTTCATCCCCCTGCGTCTGTAGCATCCTCTGGGAGGGATGCTACCCTGCTGGCTTTGGGGCTGCACGGAAGGAAGGCAAAGGGCTGTGATAACTTAATGTCTTTGTCCACATGTTTTGAAGCGGGTTCATACAATATTTTGTTTCCAGAGTGAATTCTCCTACTAATATCCTGCTGGCAGATTTTCTCGTGATTAGAATTTATTCTGTCCTCTAGTGCATTGGTTTGGCACGGCCTGGTTTTTGGTAGCAGGGAGGCCACAAAGGTGGCTCCTGTGAGGAAGCTGCTAGAAGCTTCCCACCATGTCCAGCAGAACCAATGGCTGATGGCTCTGAAGATGGACATGCTGCTGGCCAAAACTGGCCAATGAGAGAGGTTGGTAATACCTCTGTGATGACATATTTAAGAAGAAAATCAAACAAAGTCACCAGATTTTGGATTCTAGTCAGAGAAGAGGAGGAGGTGGGGACATGTGAGGGAAAACAACATGGCGACACCAGGTCAGTGAAGAAGGAGGGGGAGGAGGTGCTCCAGGCGCTGGAGACGAGATTCCTCTGCAGGCTGTGGTGAAGACCATGGTGAAGCAGCTGTGCCCCTGCAGCCCATGGGGATCCACGGGGGATGCNTGGAAGACCCAATGGAGAGAGACAGCCCCTGCTTCCAGGCTGGAGCAGCCTGTCCTTGGAGGGCTGCACCCCGTGGAAGAGAGACCCAGGCTCAGCAGTTTTGGGAGGGCTGTGTGCCCGTGGGAGGGGCTCACGCTGCAGCAGGTGCGGGGTGGCTGCTGCTCGTGGGAGTGGACCCACGCCGGGGAAATTCATGGAGAGCTGTCTCCCAGTGGGAGGGACCCCACAGCCTCACAGGGGAAGACTCTCCTGGAGCAGCGGAAGGAAATCTCAGTGATGAACTGACCAAACCCCCATGCCCTGTCTCCCTGCCCTGTCAGTGGGAAGGAGGGAGAGGCTGGGGGGTGGAAGGTGTTCTAAGGGCTTATTTTACTCCTCATTATCCTCCTCTGATTCTGTTAGTAATAAATTCACTTCACAACTTAAGTTGAGCCTGTTTCGCCCTTGGAGTGTTTCTCTCAGTCCTTATCTCACTCGTGAAGCGTTCATTAATTTTTTTCCTTTTCCCTCCTCTGCCCAGCTGTGGCAGGGGAGGGTGAGTGAGTGGCTCTCGTGGGTGCCTGGCGTTGGGCCAGGGTCAAACCACGACATCTAGAGATGCAATGTTTGCGATGTATCCCCATGGGGAATGCAAAAGTGCTTCATCAGAAGGGGCTCCTCAAGCAAAGATGTACCAGCTCTGAATGAGCCATATAATACAGGCACCAGCCAATTGCTCAGAAGCACATTCTATTTTCTCTTTGCTGCCTATCTCTTCTCAGAAAACAGCAGCCTACAGCTCTAAGCATCCTTTTGTGGAGACCAATTGTGTCATTTCTATTGTTAGTACAATTCTCCTAAGATGAAAAAACCCTTATGATTAAGGACCTTCAATGGCTATGCAGCAGAATCTTGCCCTCTAAATCAACAAATGCTGCTCAGAGCACTCTCATCCAGAGAAAAACAAAGCAGAACCCCCCTCCCCTCCCCTCCCCCAACTAAATTCCTCACTGGGGACATAATTTTAAAGTGAGTTCATTTGCAGAATCCCTGCTCTTTTTCTGCCTGGTTCCACTCACTGATTCAAGCTAGCAGTTGAGTAGCAGATATATCTGTTAAAATATAGAGCAAATGTTTTGTTTTTCTTTGGGGAGACAATGAAATATGGCACCACATTTATTCATGCTGTGCTTCTCAGGTTGGCTTGTTCAGTTCTCTAATCAGGTAGCTCTGGGTGATTTCTTCCACTGATGATTTTTTTCATCCAACTGTATCAAAACAAACAAAGAAAAAGTTTCACAAATACTTAAACTTAAAACTCACAAAGATTAGTTACTTTCAGACCATATTGACTGCAGTTGACCCAAGATCTTGAAGGAAGGTCAGGAGGGTATTTCCAAACATTGATTTCATAAACCCTGCAAAACATTATTTTTCCAGTAAAAATTCATACTGAAAGGTGTTTATTTTGTTATTTTCTGTTGATCATTAGTGCTCAGCTTTGAAAAATCAAGTAAGGGACACAAACATCAGCAGGCAACTCAAGTGGCCAAACTTGTAACATAGGTACAGAAAAAATTAAAATAAACAGTGAACTTCTCACAAACCAGCCAGAGACTGAATGCCTGTTTGCTCATGCTAAAACAAACTTAAAAAGGAAACCAAGATTAAAAGCTTGTAAAATAATATTATGCTAACTCCAGGAAGAATATTATTCATAAAGTTTCTGAATAGGTTTGCTTGATGATCCAGTCTACCCATTAGTGTGGCTAGGGTACTGCTAATTGACTCATGATAATTAATTTGTTCTTAAAGCATGAATAGTGCTCTGGGTGCTTAGCAAACAATCCAGGTGGCTGTAAAGCCAGGAGACTTGCTGTGAGGAGACTTATGGTCTAATTATCTAACAGTAATACGTTCCAGAATCACACTGCCAAAACCCAGCAATCCTGATCAGGCTCCATTTTAATCTTTCTGTTGAGGGGCTCAGAGATGGTGAAGAGCTAACCACTCTTCATCAGATAGGTATAGAAAAAATTATAAAATTCTTTCTGCGTTCTTCATGGCACCGATCTGGGAGTGACTGAGAGCATTGCCAGTCACCCTCCACAGCAATATTCGGTATATTGGAACAGAGGAGGAAGAGCCAACTTCCCTGTTGCTAATGGAACATGGTGGTTTGGATGGGATACGCATGGGATGTGAGAAATGGCTCTGTGCCGAGTTAGATGAGGCGAGTGAGCTGAAAATGATGTCTTGCCATCCTCTCAAAAGAAGCTGGGGATGTGAAGGGCTTTCTGCAAGCTAAACATCTACAAAGCTTCCATTCGAGAAACCAAAACGAACCAAAAAACCCCATCATAGGTGTGGCCCTCTTTGGACCCCTGCAGTTTCAAATTCCATCTGGATGTTGTTGCACTGACTTTAGAGCATGTCTCCTTCTAGTCACTGCATGTGGCCCATATATGGCCATATATTAAAAATGCTAGGGGACAAATGTGCCATCTGTGTAGATTAATCAAGAAGGATATTGTTTATTCATCTGGAAAGGGCTGGTGAAGCACAGGGGAGAGTTTATCCCTGACATTCTGAGATAGAGTGAGCACATATGTGACATGTATATTTAGAAATTCATCCTGCTGAATTTCAGGCCAAGCCAAAAGAACCTTGCTTTAGCAACACTCTCTCCCTTGCAGCTCTAGGTAATCTTACATGGCCATTTTTTCCAGAGGCTAAACTACAGCCTGGTAGCAAAGGCATGCGTGATTTGCCACAGCTTTTCAAAAGACTTACTCTGAGAGACAGATTCAATGCCTGTGTCAGTACTGTAGAACCCTGATTTGCCACCCGCAGTCTTTGGGAAGAAGAGCAGAGGGCTGTCTAGGTCCTCTCCATGGATGTCAGTGGAGTAGAATGGTTCTCCTGAAGAGAGCAAGATGCCTTCCAAAATCTGGATTTCCGTGTCTTTGCACTTGTGGGGTTTATACCCTTCCTTAAAACCATCACCTCTTCCCCCTAGTAAATAAAACTTCTCTTCCCTGTCTCCCATTCTTCTTAATTTCTTCAGCCAATTTTCATCTCTAAGCAGATTAAACATATCTTACACTATATTAAAAACATAAATCTGAGCATGAGAAACCCTGCTAGGATGAGCCCTGACCTTTGCTACTCCCTCCTGAATCAGCGCAGTAGAACTGCTCAATGCTGTGTCTCTGTGCAATGTGAATGTCTCAGCCAGCTGACCTGAAGCTGGCTTGTTTTCAGGTGTTCTCATTTTGGGCTGTTAACTCACCTTCCACTTCACAACTTGTCAAACAGCTGCTCAGGCAGAGAAATATCTACTGTATGCCTTCAGAGTGGAACATTATTTATTGTTAGTGGGAAACTGCAAACCAATTCACTTCATTCCCAGAAAACCAAAACCCAAACCCTAATGGCAGCATGTGTAGGCTCATCTTGAAGTGTTTGGTTTGCACAGGAATCCTTCTCTCTGGTGGTTGTGTGTCCCCACTGCTTATCTGCAGGTACATGCACAGGCCCTGGCTGCTGTTTTCCTGCTGTCCCTCACGAGTGAAGAAGCTCAGCTGCAGGAGAAAAACTTGAAAACTCTTGGTTTCTATTCTTACAGACAATACGGGTGCAACTGCACCTGGCCTGCTCTGATGTACCACAGTAAGCACTGTATGATCCTCAATGCTTTCCAGAATGTCCTGGTCTGAGATACCCAATGCTCAGGTGCTGGAAAAACCCTCTTTATCTTTACTTTCCCTACAAAGAGAGCATGGGCATAATGATTTTTATTTCTATATCTGCATATGTAGAAACATACATCTGTTAATGTGGAACTGTACAGCTAAAGAGCTGCTACCATCACCTGGACTTTATGATATTCCTTTTTGATTATATGCATTGCTGAGAGTGGAGTGAGGTCTGACAGGCACGTTGTTTCTTTAGTTCTCAAACACTTTTACCTTGATAAGGATTTTCCAATCAGTGCCTTCCATTATCTCCCAGCAATGTTAATTGAAGATGTACTCCCATCAAACACTTCTATCTTATCTGAAGGAGGTGTGTGGAACAGAGTTCCAGTACAATAGAAATAGTAATATTCTGAGACTGTAATTATATTCACACTTCATGCACTGCTAGAATGACTTGCAAGTTAAAGTTATCGGAGGCTGCGGTTGTGTCTTTGGATTAGTGACAAAGAAACTTTTCATATCAGCTAGTAGATGGGAGTGTCCCAAACTCTGAGATGGGGTTTATATTATTTAGCAATGTTTATAAAACAGTAAAGTCTTACCATTTTCTCAGGAAATTAATATTCATCTAATATGGAGGAAAAAGTTGTTTCCTCAGGAGTAAGATTCTTTTCCTTAAAGATCAAGAGAAAACCACTTTTTAGACACCCATTCTACTGCAGAGGGAAAAGAAAGGCAAGGATAAATTTGTACTCTAATATTGAAGGCCATGTGATTAAAGTTCTTCAGAGTTTTCTTGCTTGGTGCCGTCGGGTTCTTGCTTTGATGGCCACATATTCTGAGCCTGCCCAGTCTCCATCCAACCTTGCTCATCCTGCTGACCCTCCAGCAGCGCAGAAGGGACACAGCCCAACCCAGCTGCCACTGCTGGGACATCTCCTGACTTCTCAGCTGCGGGGTTTAGCCAGCATGGGGCAGAGCTGCAGAGCACCTACTCAGCAGCCTGAGCCACACCATCTTCTGCACTAATAAATGATGACCCGAGTTTCTTTCTTTTTTATTGGGATCAGACTACACCAAAGTTGGTTGGTTTTTCCTGTGATGATCGTTATTTACTGTCTCATTGGTACAATGACAATTGCCTGAGCTTCCCTGGTCAAAAAGGGAAGCAGAAAAGATGTTGGGGATGCTCACCCTCATTCTGCTTCGCTCTTATTTCTTCAGATACAGCCAAAGTCTGACTGTGTCCAGGAGCCAGAAAGGGATGCAGTGCAAAATTATTTGGAAGATAGGACTGAAAATGCTATTGCTGTTGCAGCTACGATGAATATTCTAATTTAGAAATTATTATTCCAGTTTCTCCTCTCTACATACATCTGAGACACTTCCAAGGTGCATTCCTTCGGGAAGAAGGGCAATGGAAAAGGGGCTGGAGGAGACTCTACAAGACAGAGCCTCTGGTTTCCAGAGGAGAAATGGAGCAACACTGAAATCTGAAATATAAACTGCCAGCGGACCATTTTAAAAGTTGTTGCAACAAGAGCCATGAAACACATATGAGCAGAATGTCATTGGGGGATGTACTGAACATGTAGGGAAGAGCCACACAACTTCCACGTTTCCTTCCCCCAGCAGGCTTTGTTGTCTGTGGACTGCGGATCTGCATTGCAGGAATTTCCTACGAAATATGAGTTATTATCCATCCTAGAAGTGTAGGAATTCCTTTATGACTTCAGCTTTATGAGTGTAACTGTGGAATTTTGAAAAGAGAAAGATTAAAGTAGATACAGATCTCTGATTTTTATCCTCATAATTAAAAAAGTAAGGGCTGGGAGAAAGTCAGGACTTTCAAAGCTCACTTACAATAAGTTGCTCTTTTGGGTGCCAGTCAGGAAAAGTTAGGCTGACAGAAACTACTGAAATGAAGCAATTGAGGGATCTGTACTCATTAGCACTAATAATGAGTAGGATTATACTTAAAGGTAGTACTGGACACACAGAGGTCAGCCACAGACCTCAGATTAACCTAAATGGAACAGAATCAAACACATTAGTGATTCCTGCAGTTCTGTGAAATATTTCAAGCAGCAGCAGCAGCAGCATCTCTTGATTACTAATTACAAATTATGGGCATACAAAACTCCAATTTAAATTGAAGTTGCTCATAGTGAAGTAGAGCTGCATTGATTAATTGATTAACTCAGAACTCCTCCTGCTGGGCAGGTACAATACAGCTAGAAGCAAGTCAAACTGCAATGAAATAAGATATAGGTTAACATTTTCCTTGTTTACTTACCTTTCTGTAAAGAGCTTCCTCTGCAGCTAAAGGATATCATGTTTTAGGATGATAATCTTACACTTCTGGAGAAGGATGCCCTGGGTTTATTTGCTGCTGAAGTCAGTACTTACTGATACACTTGTGTTTGCTATGCACTGCTCTTTTTGTCTGAAGAGATGAGCTCAGTAACGTCTGGGTGACTGCCTCGAGACTATTCGGTTCCCATCCTCTTTCCTGAGGATGCCAAAAAGCTGAAGGATTATGTGATGTGCCTGTATTTTTGTCAGGGATAAAGATAAACCAGCAACAAGCTTGTCCTAACGGTCGAAGGGAACTCAGACACTTCTGGCTTCTGGCAATTGTTGACTTGAATTAGATTCAACTCGGTGGAATGCCCTAAACACTCTTTGTCTCTTGGACAGTTATTTCATAATTATTTTTAATCTCTTCAAACAAACTTTATTGGGCAGGAAAATACACGTGCTTTTAGGTTGCATAACTTGAAATTGAAATTGTTTAGGATTTTGAAATCCACAAATCATGGACATAGAGTTGTGATGGGTCGATAAACTCTTAGGGAAGAGAGAGACTTTTTAAAAAGAAATTGGGTCCCAAGTCTCTCACTGGGAGAAGCTGAGAATTAGTCTGAATTATTTTCTAAGGTCCAAAGCAGGAAGTAGAACTGCTGCTTTGATAACCTGGATTGCTTTCAAATCCATAGTCCCTGCAACAAGAATAGCAGGAGGATCTAGTGCAGAGCCAAGAGGTCACTCCTTAGAGAGCATGCCCTAAAGCCAGCCGAGGAACAGAGAACGGGATGAAGGGGTAGCCCTGCACCGCTGATCTGCAGCTCCCTTTGACACGGCTTTGCTCTGAGGGTGCTCACAGCAATGTCACACAGTTGTGAAGATAATGAAGTACTGAAACATGCCTTTGCCTTGATCCATAGCACTTCCTCTTCAACGCAGAGGAGAACTGAGGAGGAAAAAAAAAAATCTTTTGTTATCAAATTTTTCCATTGTTTTTTCATCTTCCTCTCTGGCAAAGGTGCTGTGGAGTAAAACAGGAGTGTTGCCTTTGCTGCTCTCTACTAAGAGAAGTTGCTGCGCCTCATGATCGTGCTGCTGCTGAAACAAGATGTGCTGAGTTACAGAAGCATTGTGAACGAGTCCATGGATGGTCTAAAGCAGGATGAAATATTCTGTGCAGCTCTTTCACAGCTGTTTGTCTAATCTTATAATCTATAGACAGCTGGCAAAAATTTCCATAGTTTTTGCAGTCAGCCAGCTCTGATGCTCCAGCAGTCACAAAACTCTTAATAATGTTCATTCTGTTACAAATGGGAATAAATTCTTCTGAGTCCATCCTCCAAGAGCCTTCTTGGCTCCTGTGATCCCCATTTATTGTAATACCTTATGTAATTAATTATCATATTGACTGCAACAGCTCACCTCTTTTTTTTCCTATAAAATCTCATTCCTCCAATATTTTTACTAAAGTGAACTTTACTTTTCTTGAAGTTATATTTTAGAGACCATTTATTCTCACAACTTTTCTCCAAAATCTTCATTTCCCCCCCAGATATTGACGTTTCATTTTTTTTCTTTGAAATCTCAGGGCCTTAAATTTAGACTTTCTTTTCTAAAAAGAAGCAAAACTGAGACTGTCAGAAAACCAAACAATTCTGAGGGATTCGACTTCAAGAAAAATGCCAGATATCATGAAGCTGGTGATTAAAATTGCAAAAGCTGGCAGCATGACAATTGCAGGTGATGAATATGTATGCCAAGGCTTTCCAGACATAGTAATTAACAGATTGAGGTGCCTGAATGCTGCACGCAACCAATTTAGAAACGAGGGTAACTCTCCAGCTTTAGGCTTTGTTCTGTACTGAACACCCTGCTGTAGCTCAGCAAACACAGGAGTCGCAGCTGAAACCCACAGAAAATTAACGACGGAGCAGACTCCTTTGAGCCGCTCACCCCCTTCTGCAGGTGTGTGCAATAGCTGCTCATGGATAACAGGTGGGGGTTTTCTAATTAAAGGAAGGCATTTTAAGACATTGTTGAGTGTGGGAGTGGTTCCTCTCGGCAGGGTCTCCTCACACCAGGGCAGACTCATAGTGCCCACACTCAGATGGTACCTGCGTTTGGGTCTCTGCACTTCAGAGCGTGGCAATGGTGTTGCATGGATGCACCATACATGCAAAAGCCACGGCCTGGACTTCTGAGCAGAAGCAGTTCACCTCCCATCCCTGGATCTCTGCCTGGTGTTTTCAGTCCCAGAGGGACCCTGCTTTTAGGTAAGCTGGAGATACGGTTATACCAGAGGTGTTTTCTATAATAAGCACACAAGAAAGGGAGCAAAAGGAAATTGCAATTTTGCTCACTTCTTTTCCCTTCACTCTTCAGCAGCAGCATGAACTGTTGTACCAGAGGTATTAGAGATGCTTTCCTTTCACTTACAAATTTCAAATACTTTTTTTTTTCTTTTCTTCCTGACAATGTTCCCAAG
Organism: Mohoua ochrocephala; assembly: GCA_013398855.1. NCBI lineage: Eukaryota > Metazoa > Chordata > Aves > Passeriformes > Acanthizidae > Mohoua > Mohoua ochrocephala. The sequence continues at coordinate 110,508 of VZTA01014279.1, read as the reverse complement.
AGTCATTTGCTTCATCACTTTGTCTCTCTGTGTGTAGAGCTATGGTCTGCGAATTTTTCTAGACCTTTTTTAGACCTACTGTTTGTTTCTGCCTTCACAACATCCACTGGCAAGAAGTTCCATAGCCAGTCTGCAAAGAAGTGCTTATTTGTTAGGCTGCTTAAACAAACCTGGTAGATTCAGTTTGTCCCTCTTGTTATAGTGAATAATGGTGAATAACAGATCTGTAGGCATTACTCTCCTCTGAATAAACAGAAATTTGATACTCTGATATAAATCAAACATTTAGCTTGACACTGTGTCAGGGAACAGAAGAAGTGGAAGAAATAAGAAAAGTGGAATTTGAGGGAGATTCTAGATTAATTAGTGTAAAGCAGGCACAGTTTGAATTCAATCAGATAGGGATTTATGAGTGAGAGCAGGAAACTATTCATGGAATTGTCAAGAGCAAATCATGTCAAACCAATCTAATTTTCTTCCACAATGTGGTTACAAGACTTGTAGGTGGGAGAGAAGCAGCAGATGACGTGTGTCTTAAAGCTTTAGGCAAATCTCACATGACATAAGAGACAGAAATATGGTTTTGATGAAACTTTCACCGAGTAGAGTAAAATGGGTGGAAAACCAAACCTGTAACCAGAACAATGATCGGTGCTGAGCAAAAGCATGAGAGGCAAGGGGCAGACACTGATGCACAGGAAGATCCTCTTGAACACGAGGAATAACTTCTCTACTGTGTGGGTGACCCTGCACTGGAGCAGCTTGCCCAGAGAGGTTGTGGAGTCTCCCTCACTGAAGAAATTCAAGAATCATCTGGGCACAATTCTGTGCCATGTGCTCTGGGATGACCCTGCTTGAGCAGGGAGGTTGGAGGGGATGATCCACTATGCTCCAGCCCAACCTGACCCCACCTGTGATTCTGGGAAATGCCTGGAGAATTCTTGAGGCTGCAGAGGGTAGTGATTGTGTTGATGGCCAGGCAGGGGACCTGTGGACATCAGTTCCAGCTGAAGGCAATTTTCCATGGATGCCCTGCCACCTGTTTCCCACTGGCTGCATCCAGGATCCAATGTCAATGGCCACACTGAAATATGCATCAGAGAGAGCTTTTGCTGCCTCAGAGACACGCTGCACCCTGCACAAACTGTCCCTTGAACACTAACTGAGAAAGGAGCAAACAAGTTACTGATCCTTTCTGTCTGCATCACAGCACTTTAACTACATCATGCTGCAGGTGACATTCTCTATCTTCAACCTCATTCTGATCCAGATTTTTTTCTTTTTATTGGGGGAGAGGGGAAGTGTGTTCTCAATTTCAAAATCTTAAAAGTTTAGAGTCTGATTATTTTTGGCGAAGAAGATTGATGGTGCAGTTGTGTTTGTCAACTGTCAAATTAGCAGTCTCACAGATCTTTTTTCTTTTGAAGGCACATTAATATAAAGGCAAGAGGAAAACAGAAAAAACCCCCAAACCCTACAGAGTCATATATTAGTCAGGCAAAGTCACAGAGAAGATTCAAACAGCTTGGTGTGTTTGATTGAAGAAATGAGATATGTAGATGAAAGAAGATACAGAAGCTTTTGATCCCTTTTATATGTTTTTGCTTGGGGGGTTGAGAATTCGGCCATAAGATCATTTCAGTGTACCTCTGTCTGTGTTTTAGGTAGAAATGAATTTCTACAGTAGGAGCAACCGGGGGAAAATGCAATCTGATTTTTAGCATCAATGTGGAGGTACATGGGATGTGTAAATATGCCAGATAAATATGCATGTTAGATTTTCATCTGCTTTTCCACTTGAAACTGAGCACCAGAAGTTGCCTGTGAGGGTAGTCTGATGCTGTGGACAAATCGAGAAACTATATTTTTTGTCTATGGCCAGTGGATAGTAAACTGAGGTTTGAATGAAAGGTGTCTCCTTATTAAGCCGAGAATGAAAAAACTTCCCTGTGCCCCAGGTGGGAGAAGGGAAACCAAGTTAACCAGAAAGGTCATATGAAATTCCTCGGGGCCTTAGATTCATCATCTGTGACACGGGTGCTTTCCTGTATTGCCTGGTAATTTGATAATATTTCCACAGTACATGCATCACACTTCATTAATTTTTTTCAGCCAATAGAGTAAATTATGTGTCCATGTTATGTTTTAAGACGTTCATATCTCTAATAACAGACTTATTTTTTGGCTAAAAACTTGTGGGTGTTGTAAAAGGAATGGGATTGCATGAGAAAAGGGTAACTGGTCTTATGAAGTTTATCAGTTCTAGCACTCTTGAAAGAGGGAAATGATGCATTGGCTCTTTCTCATGTACTCTCACAAGGAATCATCTCAAAATCTCTGAGAATGGAAAAGGTACTCTCGAGTGCTCTCTGTGTCTGCACTGGGTGAGGACAGGTCTCTGGGGAGATGACTTGAACATATTAAATAAACAAGAATAACCTGCTTTAGTTTAGAGAAGGGTTGAGTTCTATGCTTGTGATCCCCTTTTAAGCAGATCTGTAATGTGCAAACCTGGCCCTGTCCTCAGAACTTTTCCTTTTGGCATATTGCAGCATATCCTAAACAAACATTCATTGAATATTGCTGTATTTTTGGCAGAAGACACCTGTTTTTTTTCTTGCTTCTCTTTTGCAAAGCAGTGGCATAAATCTGGACATACCTAGATTTTCAAATTAACTAACAACATCTGGGCAAAAGCTGTTAAGACATTAACTTGTTTTGGTATTAGTGCTATTATCTATTAATCTGCCCAAGCCCAAAGAAAGCAAGCTGCACAATCTTGAAGATTTATGCATTAGGTTCCCTAGGTTGTTCCAATGAAAATTATCATAAATCACAGACCCTGAGCATTTTCTTAACAATTGTTTAGCCAGTGCACGCTAATGAACTCTCCTCATTTATTTACCCAAAATACCTTACCAAGGGAAAAAGGAAGTGGCAGAGACAAAGCATCATGTTTTCAGGGCATCCTTGGAGATTTCCCAAAGCACCAGCAGCTGCAGGTGTTCATTGCATTAAATTGCATGCAGTTTATCTAAGGGGAACATCATTCTGTATCAGCTGAAAAGAGCAAACAAGCCCCAGCCTCGGAATCTCATCTCTGAGCTAATAATAATTCTTTCTCAGAAGCCCCTAAATATGCTAGGTGATTTGTGCACCTGTTTTGGAAGCCCACACTTTCAGCCCAGAATATTTTTAAAAGCCCATATCCCCAATGCTAATGGCATCTGTCCCCAAAAACCCTCCCTGGCCCCCAGCTGATGTGGCAGGTGGGCACCCTGAGTACCCACCCTCCCAAGCATTCCAAAGGATCCACCTGAGCAGTCTTTGTGCCCCTTTGCCACCTGCCTGCTGGCACAGCACGAGCATCACGCCGCCCCTGGCGCTGGGGGTGCACCCCAGCAGTTGTCCTGCAAGGATGGGGTGGGTTCCTGCTGCCACTGCCACTCCTGCTGTGGCTCTGGCTGCTGGCTTTGATATTTCTGCCCAAGACACGCCCAACTTTGCAGCATGCTGGAACTGGCTTGGATAAAAATTTAGGGTAATGCCACCAAAAATGTAAGCGACACAGTGGGTAGTAAAAAAACCAAGAGTGAACTGTAATGGATATTAACAGGAGTAGTGAGGTACATGATTGTTCTGTCCCCTAGCAGTGTCCATTATTTAAGAGCTTGCATTCTCCTGGAAGGACTGGTTTGTGTTTTTCCTCCAGTTGTCTGTTTACTGTATCATTTCGGTTTGCTGATCATCCATCAAAAAAGCCCCACATCAAACCCCATATGAGGGCCCACATGTGAAATTACGTTTTCTGAAGTGGGTGAAAATATTCCTCTATTGCTAAATGGCAGACTACACTTGCCTGCTGACACTGACATTGAAGAAATAAATAGAAAAAGGCCAGTAAGAATTATAGGTAGGATAATAGGTTTTTCACAGTGCATTACTAAAAGTGAAGATTAGATTGGCTGCTACACAGGACATTAATTCTGTAGCTATAGCCTGAGCAGTATACAAAGTTTAAATTGATTTATCCCGGGAGTATCTGAGAACAGTCACTTTAGAGAATTTTTTTTTCTTCCTTATTTATTAAATGATGCACCTCATAGAATTCCTTTGTTGATCTATTTATTCTACTTCCTTCCACTGCATGGGGCATCATGCTATCCAGACTTCAGCAGGTTGGCACCTGTCTGCCCTCCTTGGCTTCCATTGGGTCCTGGTAGTGGGAATCCTTTGGAAATGTTCTAAATCACGACCACGGTTTGGGCTGAATATGGGAAATGGTTTAAGTCAGTGCCATTTGCAGAATAATATATTCAGAGTGTCTTTGAAGATATGCACACTTGAGTCCAGATTATTTCTGTTCCGCTAACAAGGAGTGTTCTTGCTTTTTAATTCTCCTGCTTCAACTCCTAACTCCAGCTGCCCAGCAGGAGAGCAGCTTGCCATGACAGTGTCATGTGCTGCTCTGTCTGCAGTACAAATTCCAGATCAGCAGGGTTTGTGGAGGAGTTCTTGCGTCATGCTTCAGCTCTCGGAGTCTTTTCCCACTTTTCCTCTGCTGCCTCTCACTAATCTCTGTAAGCCTTCTCCCTCGTGCCTCCTCAAATACCAGATGTGGCACCTTCTCACAACACTGGACTCCTGCTCTCGAAGTGTTTCTGAGCTCTGTTTCTTACAGCCTTACGCAGTACAGTTGAGTTAGCATCTCTAATCCACTTCCATATAGCCCCTTTCCTAATCTCCTTGTTAGGATGCCCCAGGGCTGGCCTGGATGGAGTTCAGAGACAGCAGTACAATTTTGCTACTGAAAAATACTCACTTTAGAAACTTCTAAAGGCTCTGTTTTTTGTGCAAGCCTGAAGTTTGTACTTATATGGATGGTCTAAAATGGACCAGGAGATGAAGGTCTTGCTTAGAACATGGTGTAACTTTGCATTTCTTCGTGCGCTTCTGAAGGAAAGTGTCAGCTCTGTGAGTGGAGGCAATGTTCAGGTTGTGATCCAGCACTGTGAGTAGCTGACATGAGCTGCCTGTAACTCTTTCCTTGATTGTCCAAAGGAAGCTGTTCAGCTCTGTGGCCTGGGCTGCATTTTGTTTATGGCTGCTCTGTGTGCTACCATAAAACCATTGCTTGATCTTTGTATCTGACAGTGCAGCACACAGAGGCAGCAGAGATATTTTGGCTTGAAACCTGCATTTTAATTTTTAAAGAACATCGATTGCCAGGATTTCAGAGGTGCCAGTGGGTGAAATAATGATCTCAGTGCCGGATGGGTCTGCTCAGGCAGGCAGAGCTGAGGTAAGGGGGCCTCAGCAGGAGAGCTCTTCCTGTGCTGGGAGAGAAACAAGCATGGCACCACTGTGTGTGATTTCCTGCAAGGATGGGGCTGAACTCCACGCTGCCTGAGGTTTAATTTAAAAATGGAATGTGCTGCTGTGTTTGTGTATTTATATACATTTGATAATTATATATATTTGCACACGCTTAACATGGAATGATATACAATTACATATATTTGCACACTCTTAATAGTTCCATATCTGTACATACCTTTCCACAGTGATAGTGGACTACCTTTGACAAAGATATTCCCTAAGCAGAGACAGGCTCCATTTGACTTTGGGTGGAAACAGAGGGTTAGGAAAATCCCTATTATCACAAACATTTTCTTCTGACCATTAGGTACATGGTTATCCCCTGTCAGTCTAATGAGAATATCCAGAGTGATGCCAAAGAGAAAGTCTTAGCTTTTTTTTGTGCCCTCTGTCCTGCAGGCAGGAAACAAAGCTCCTTTCAAAACTATTTTGTAGGAACAACAAAAAAAAAAAGTTTAAAAAGACATTCAATAATTTGCTGAAGTTAGGAGGTCTGAAACAGGCAAAAGCATCAGTAATAAGTATATCTAAGTTCCTTGACAGTGTTCATTTAATGACTTTCAGTATTTAATAGAAATGATTATTGATTAAATAATTAATAGAATTTATTAAGCCACATAGTCAGGTTAATTAGATTGTATTATTTGAGTAAGGAATTAGATATTAAAAATTCAAGTCTTTTGCCACTAGCCGGCCTCGGAGAGCATCACAGGGAAAGAGCCAGGTCCCTTATCTAAGCAACTCTATTGTTTTGAACACATCTTCAGTCCTAACATGTACAGCACGAGGGATGGCAGAGAGCATAAATGTTCCATCTTCTCTGAAGATCATCTACAAATTGCAATAGATGCTGCCATGGAGTGGAATTAGGTGATAAATAAGACCATAGAAACTGAATAATAATGAAAAGCTTGATTTTGCCTAGCCACACAGAAATGCTGGTTGCTTCCTAAAAAAGGCAAAAGAGTAATAATTTGACATTTTTACTGCTAATGAATAAATCTTGCAAAGGAACACTATAATGAAACATAACCATAAAAGTAAATTAGACTATGTAATAGTCATTTAGGGCATTTTCCAGCAGTTCACTGGTACAGTTCCCTAAAATGGCCCTTTCTCTTGCCTGTAGATCCATAGCTCAGCTCTTGGCAGTGTACAAACTCAGATGTACTGTAGCAGGATGGAACAAGTGCCAGTTGCTCCTTCTGCAATGTCTGGTGTGACTCTGTCCCCACAGGAAGAGAAACCAGTGCTGTTTTATGCAGTAGTACGAAAAACCCATCAGGACTTTCCCCTACACCCCGGGGCTTTCCTTGATGGATGCTGTGTTGACACAGGCATTATGCAACATCAGTGCAGTGCTTAAAAGCACTTCCCAAGTGAAGCTCCTGCTAACAGACAGAATTCCCACTTTGAGCCTCCCCTGCTCTTCCCCACAGCTTCCCCCTCGTTCATATGACTTAAGGTGAAGAAAAGTGTTTTCTACAGGACTCTCGTTCACTTGTGTGTCAGGAATAAAGGAAGGACTAAACCCTCACGCAGAGTGTGGTGCCCCTTTGGAATCCCTGTGCCTGGGAAACAGCTGAAACCACAAGAACTTGTGAGCTACAGCCATGCAGAAAAAGGCTTACAAAAAAACAGGGGGAAAAGAATTTTGTTGGGGTATGGTAAGGAAGAGTAGAACATACTTCAACCACAAGAAGCTTCCCCCGGAGCCCTTTCCAAGCTTTCTGTTCTTAGATAGATGATTAAAAAATGAATAATCCCTCTTTCCTCATGCAAGTTGTGCTTGACAGCTTTGGGGGCTGGGGATTGGGTTTGAACTGATGCAGATGTGTGCATCTGGCATATCACTTCTTCTATTTTCTTTGTTTTTAATGTCTCTGACACCTTCAAAGACACACCCTTGAGGCACATCAAGTTTTTCCTGCTTTGTTTTGGCATTTCAATGCTGCCTATTATTATTCAATGCTGGCACCACAACGTATATGAAAGTCTTTTTCCAAAATTCATTTAAACGCACATATGTAGGGAAAATATATCCAATAGAACATGCAAGTCCTGACACTCATGTAGATGGTCTAATACAGCTCCCAAGGCCATCTATGTGAATGTTTTTAAGTTAAATTAGACCCATGGCATACAACTCAGAATGTCAACAATTGAAGCTGTGCATGCTTACTTTAAGTGAATATTTTTATACACTCTGGAGTTATAAGTGTCCCTCCCTTAGCCTGGACAACCTGTGGATATTCATACAGAGAAAAAGGACAGATTTGGCTGTGCTATTGCTGCAAGCAGTTCACGCTGTTCATTCTGCAATCCTGCTGAATACACTGCCTTGGCACCTTGCACGATGCAATTCCTTCTATCTCAATGATTCTATCATCCTCTCCCAGCACAAGCATCTCCCCTCTCATTCTCGTGAAAATCTGGAACCTCATGACCTGGAAGAGCTTTATATCATTTAACTTGCAAAGGCCCCATCCAAATGAGCTACTCCACACTGGTATCTCAATGGATCTGGCATTATCTAGCCAGTGCCAATGTGCTCTCTTTGAGATCCCATGCTGGTAGAAACAGACTTCAGTGGAGAACAAGAGCAGTGTTTTTAACTCTACAGGAGTTGTGGCCATGGCAGAGGCACACAGACATTAAGACCATTCTAAATAAAACAAATCCACATTAACAACCCACCAGGGTCATGCAGACCTTTGTCCAGCACAGACCCTTCCCAGTCTGAGCCAGGGCTCTTGGTGGGATCTTTGCCTTCCCACCATGCTCTCTGTGCAGTTTCCACCTCTCCATCTCTGCCACATTTTCTTTTTGACATTATTAACCACCAACATCCTTAGGGTGAGTTTAATAAGAGGGTTGTTTTTCTGACCAGGGTTTATATTTATTCTTATTCTTACTCCTTTTTGATTGGTTTTTATTATTTCACATATGCTTGAGGAGAGCAGACCTTGGTTTGTTTGAATTATTTTGCAAATTTAATTTGTTTCAAGTACTTTAGAGTGAGTTCCTCTAAACAAAACAAGGGAGTTTCATTCTTTACCTTTTAGGCTACAAAACCCCTAAATGTATGAGAATTTACTCAATGTTACTTTTCTTTCTTGCATATTTTGTTCCAACCTGTATTCCTCCAGGTTGTGTGTATTTTTTTTCCTTTGTTTTTCTGTTTTGTGGTGTTTGTTTTTGTTGGTTTCGGGGTTTAATTATTTGTCATAAACCTTTTCTACTTTTTTAAATAGACTGCTGAAAGTCATTTACACATATTTCACTGTGATGGTTCCACAATCATAATCTTGCACTTGATTTATGTCACCTAGGTTTGATTTTAAAAAAAAAAAAGTAATATGGTGTTTGTTTTTTGTATCCTGACTGAATCAGTGTGTCTTGGAAAGAAGCTTCCCCTGTGACTGTGAAATGCATTTTTATCAGACACACTTACATCAGTGTTGTTGCTTCTGCAGTTATTGAATTAGAATCATCCTGAAACTGAATCTAAAAGAGATGGGATGCAGCTAAACAAAGCTATGTAAAAATCTTGAATATTTGTAATCTGCTGGTTATCTGCTGGTTTCAGCAGAACTCATAAATCAGCTCTAAACCAGCTCATTGCCAAAGATAGGCTTGCCTCAATGCAGTTTAAAGTTTTCTCTTGTTTTCTACCATGTCATTGCCTTGAATATACAGAATACTTTTGGACTTAGAGACATTCCCCTGTGGAGCAAATCAGCTTCTTGTCATTCATTCATGCTCTGGCTGCTTTATCCTGTCTGATATATATATATATAAAATATAGATACTTGTAAATGTGGTTGTAATAACAGAAGAATTCCATCTTGAATTAATTGCAAAGATGCTTAGTATTTTCTTACTTTGGTTCTATGTGTTTCATATGCCGATGAGAATGTTGACATTTATATGTCATCTGTTTCATAGAAAATAGAATTCTGATATCAGATACAACTCAGGGAAGAAAATTCTGAACCTGATCTCTCCTAGGTGGAGTTATTCCCAGGGTCAAGAGAAACTCTAATAATCCCTCATCACTTATCTCTTCTGTCATCTGTGTGTTTGGGCTTGTTTGTGGTTTTGTTGGGAATTTTTTTGTGGGAGGAGAGGCAAAGGATGGGATGGTGGAAAAGGATTCTCTGACTCCCAATACATGAAATTCTAGTAGGTTGTTCTGTTCCTTGAGCCTCATGAAAGTTCCATATGTGTATGTTAATCCTATTTGCAGGATGCTTCTACTGTGAATTTCTTTAACAATAGTGTGAATAACTTCAGTCATAATTTATGATTAACTTCTTCATAAATTACCTCGTGGAGTTTGCAAAGAAAAACGTTTATACAAATAACAGAAGCCAGATTTGCAGTAATGCTGAAGAGATAATACACATCCTTATGCTCTGGGATTATCAAATATCTGTTAACTATTAAGACTTAGGCAGCATTAATTAGCAGATCCTATGAATCTCAGCTGGAAGCATGATGCAGTAAAAGGTGGCTGCTGGAGTTCAGTGGGAGAGGGAGGCATGGAGGGAAAGCAGCAGGACACCTGGTTCCTAACCACTTTCTGTCTGCTGTCTTCACTCTTCTAGAAGTGATTGGCTTTGGTTAAAAAATAATCACTTATCAGATGGAGTAAAAATAAAGAAAAACAAAAACCTAGGGTGACCACTGACCAGTGGTAATACTGCCCACCGGTGTAAATATGGTGTGGGGAAAGGGAAGGGGCTGCTGGCTCCCATGTTCTGCACCACTTGGAGCAAGGGGGAACTCTCAAAGATTGCGTTCGCTCAGATTTGAGGCATTTCCTTCTGATTCTGCCTCTCTGCACATGGATTGAAGCTGGCACTTCCAGCCACTGCACCACTATCTATTATTCACACTCAGATATCAGGGAGCTCAACTGAATCAGAGGTCCTGTGGATTTAGCAAAGTACAAACACAACATGTGCTGTAGTCCGTGAAACAAAGAAGCTGCATTGAACTGAACAAAATGGGCAAAAAGCAGAGAGACAGAGAGAGAAAAAGGACCTGGAGCCTTTGGTGAGATGTCTAGCAAAGGCTGCAGTGAGGAATGAAAGGGGAGGAGGAGGGAATTGAAAAGAAGGAAAAAAGTACAGTAGAGGAACGGGGAAAGCAGTGTATATTGAGAAGAGATTGGATGTAAGGAACTGAGAACATAAGAAAAAGATTTTAGACCTCCAAATTTAATGTTATTGCTTAGTAGGCTGGAAAGGAAAAATGAACGTATTCTTTGATTTTAGCCACTCAGAATTTGAAAGGGGCACTTCATCAAAACATGGGTGTTTCCCATCTGTAAACACAACACCTTAATTTTGAAGAAATTTCCTGCATTTGGTACATTGAAGATAAATTCTAGTCCTACAGCCACTTTCAGAAGCCATTCCCATTCTGTGGCTTGCTTGTACCATTGTTACATCACAGCTTGAATGCCCTTTTTCTGTGATTCCTGTGTGACTGTACCTTGTGCTGTCCCATAGTTCCAGCATTTCCTCCTACTCCTTTCTGGAAGCCATTGTCCCCTTCTGAAAACCTTTCACAGCTTCTAAAGCTGTCTCTCCTTTCACTGCAGTTGCTTAAAGCAGTGACTGTTTTGTGTTTGCTGGTGAATGCAGCATGGCTGAGTCCACGCAGAATTTTAACAGACATCTCAGATGTGTCTTCTATTTGTCATCACATGAGGGTTCTCTATGTGTTATTCATATGCATATTTATATATAAACTTCCATAAATTTGCACCACTGTTGTCTGGGTGCATGGAAACGATGAGTTTTATTCTCTGTGTTGAGACTCAAATGATAGAAGAAATTTTATTTAATTTTTTGCTAACACCTCTTTTGAAAACCACTGTGAAATGTTTGCGGATTCTCTAGATCCTTGCTAAGCAACCTTTGATTTAGAATTTCAAATAGAATTCAGAAATGAAAGACTGCCCCTCCACTTACAGACCCTAGTGAGGCACATTGCCTTTTACATCCTCAAGTTACTTGTCTCTTCCTTGGTCTATCTCTGCTGTTTTATTCCCTTTTAAGTTGGTGGCCAGTATGGAAAATACTGAGATTCATTACCACTTTTTAAGGAGGAAGGATATAAAAAGAAAAAAAGTTTACTAGTTGGCTGGAAGTTGAGACCTGACTACAACACAAAGTTCTGAAACATCTATAAAAAGACTTAATTTGGTTACCTCATTTGTTTCAAATTTTTTGCATTTTCTTTAGATGTAGTCAGTTCTGGCAGTGGTTTTAGATAACTGAAAATTATGCTTGCAAAGGAAAAAAATAGTATACAAATAAATCAACATTTCCACCTCATAAAATGTACATTCTTCATTTAGTTTAACAAATCTGCAGCAACTGATTTATTCTAATACTCTGGCCTCTGTAGACTTAAGACTGAATTCCAGACATCACATTAAACCTGCCTCATCATTTTCTTGTAACTGATTTTAATTTTCCGTGACTATTCTGAAGAGAAAAAATATTTTGCTCTTCAGAAATTTTGAATAGAATAGTTCAAGTTTATTAGGAAGAAGAAAAAAATGAATCCTCCTTTTATATATTTTGTATTCCAAAGAAGATGTACTCCCTTGGTAGCAGTAAAAAGACTTTTTGACTGCTTAAACCACTGTATCTTTCTTTTGCCATCAGAAGAAGTACAACCTGGTTATTTTAAGATGTAAGAAATATTTTTTGAGGGAACAGTTTCCAACCTCTGAAAAGAACATTTATTTTTCAGTGAAAAGTCTAAATTAAAAAAGCCCTCAAACCCTCTTTCATGCTGCTCCCACAACATAATTTAGATCCATGATCGAAGGAATCTCAGTGCCAAATTCTTCTTTCTCTTTGATGTTTTTCCTAGAGATTTTTAATATTTTATTCCACATTTCTTTTTTCCTCTTCTCCCTATAACACAGAGACAATTCTATAGAATAAAATTTCAAAGCTGTGCTGCTGGAAGCTGATACTGTCATCAGCTGGTGGTCAGCCTCAGATCCCATCTGAGCAGGATGGGGTTATAAAACACCCTTGAATAACTCTTAACATGGTTATTGGAGAGAGGAAACCTCTTGATATCCCTTTTCCTGTATTTCTACTTTAGAAATTGTTATATAATAAAGTTGCTTATGGATGTGATAAAATCTATAGGGGGGTAATCTCCCCTTCTCTTTAAAGCAGTTCCACAGAGCAATTGTGTCTTTCAAATCCTCGTGCCTCACTGCATAAATGGACCAAATGCAGATAGCAATAGTTCCCCTGATGAGAAAACCCCTTTTTCACTCCCTGCCTTCCTTGGAAAAGCTGGATTTCCACAGTCCCCAGTGCCACAAGAAACCTTGGGTAACGTACTCGCACGAAAGTCACAGATATCCAATTTATAGATGTGATAACCAAGGATTAAGCAATCAGCAAGCTGAAGACAGCAGCAAATTGCCTTTCCAGTTCTATTATCTTTAATCTTTGCAAAACAAATTTAACAGAAGTCCTAAAAACAAATCTTCTTGAAATGTTTTCATTTTTCTGTCTATGAGAGAGCGAACATCAACTGAGAGCAATGTTATTATTTAAATAATGTTCATCCTGGAATGGACTGAATTTGGGAACCAAGAAGGAAAGTTTTCTGGACTGCCTTTAACCTAAGCCATGCCTAAGACAGCAATGCAGAGCTGAAAGATTTTGAGCACTGCCCTCTTCTAACCTAAGCCTTCTGCAGCCGGGTATTTTTTCCAGTTATTTCCTGTCCCTGGAAAAAAAAAATTCAAAGAAGAGAATGACCAAGCTTCCCATAAGTTTGATATTATGAGCAGTTGTCCACAGCTCTGTTAATATTTGCAGAATTCATTTGTGTGTGTGAAAGAAATCTCTTGTCATTTCTGCTTCCCACAGTACCGGTGCAACTGGACCACTGTTGTTTCGGGGTTGTTTTTAAAGAAAAATGGGATTATAGCTTTTTTTCATGTAAACTCAAGATGAGGATAAACAACCATTATCAGTATTGGATTTTGTTTTAAAAAAAAAGAAAGGTATTCAGCATGAATAGAAAATGCAATTACACTGACCAAGAAAAACATGCAGGGGCTTCTAGTCCAAGCATAAACTGATCAGAAGCTGTATCAGCTGTGCTCTCGGTTCAGCAAGGAGTAATTAGTAGCTTCCTGAAAATTTGAGCTTCCTTTGAAACATCGGTCATTAGGTATCATTGGAGACAGCAAACTACCCCAGGTGGCCTCAGGCTGCTCCACTCGGGAAGCACACGGGGGTTTTGTGCTTTGCTCAGTTCACATTATTCAAGGCTAATTGGCTATTCTGCCACTTAAAGCTATTTTTAAGCTTGCTGTTTCACTGGACACTACACAGATTTTGGATTTTCTGATTTAAATGTCAGTGACAGATAAAAAATGCTGGGATTTTTAATATTAGTTTCAGACTGCGCTTTAGCTCCCGCATGCAGTAGTCCCAATTACTGGTCCCCCTGTGAGACACTCTCCCTTTCTCATAAGATATTAGATCTTTGATAGATTAGTTTGTTCAGCCATCCAGTGAGATGAATATACTTGGTACTGCCAGGGAGGGCCAGGTGGGAGGGCTGCACGTGCTCAGCAGTAACAGGGAGCTGCCCATGGAGGTCCGTTCGAGGTGTTGGTTACGAGACAGTGCTGAGGAAAAAAGTTGAAGCTGTGAGTCAGTTTTCATCCAGCTGGACATCTAAGTGACTTCCACTCGTCTCTGCTCAGAATGGCTGCAAAGCCAGGCACGACGAACCTTGAAGCAAAATACAAACCAAGCTTTTTCATTTCTTCTGGAGACTGAGTTCCACAAGGATCTTCCAAGACCTGAAAGGCAGTTCACTCTCATTTATTCCATCTCACTTGCTTTCTTGCTCTCCTGATTCTGCTGTTATGAGACAAGAGGCAGCAAAATGACTGTTTTCCTTGCCAGACCTGGTTCTGTTTGAGGGGAAGAGTAGCTGGTAATTTGTGTCTAGGAAGCACCATGCCTACTGTTCATTTGTGTGCAGGGAACAGAATCTCCTGGTGCAAGGTGGAATAGAGTTTGCTCTCTCTCTCACATAGGGGAATGTATCGGATGGCCACCTTGCTAAGAGTCTTTTCTCACCCAGAGTGCAAATACTCCCTGTGCTTGGTATTTGAGTGTAAAGTCCAAGTGGGAGGTCTCTGTAGATAATCAGGATATGTTCTGGTAGAAGTAAAAGCAAGCAATAACTTAGTCTTGTTTTATTTATCTAGAGTTCAGTAAATGTGCTATCCAGAATCTTAGGTTATGAATGACAGAATAAGAAAGCATCTTTCCTCACAGAAACTAATGGAATATTGGCTGGGTTGTCTGGCTAACAGAGAAACCATGGCCAGCAGTGGGAGCAGCCTCAGCCAAAGAAGTTTCTGCAGGGAGGATTGTCCCTTTGCAATGAGTTAAACAGAAACAACACTCGCTGTAATCCTTGAGCACACATCCAGGGGACTCCTCACCTCTCCTTCCTCACCTGTCCTTCCTCGTTAAAGCAGAATATCATGAGGAGCAGCACCACTAATGAAAATATTGATTTCCATTTGGTGCCATTGTTTTAGTATGTAAAAATCTTAAAAAAAAAATAATTAATTGATTTGTCTTTATGCAAATTTCCATCAATAAGATCTGGACTAAATGGTGGTTATAAGGTTTGCCCCAGCTTAGGTGGCCAGGAATACATAATGATGTGTCTTTGGATCCAGCATTCTTGAGCTGTGAACATAAGTACAAAATCAATTATACAGACTCAATTAACCTCTTCATTTCAAGATATATGTCAGATTGTATTTTATCCAAGAGATGTTATGAGAAGGTAGAATGTAACTAAGGACCTGGAAATGACATCTGCAGACAACTGGAGAGCCCTGAAGAGCTGCTGTACATTGATGTCTCTGACAAAGTGTGCTCAGGCAGGGAACTCGTCAGCCAGAAGTAAAATCTAAATGCTTAGAGATGGAAATAGTGAATGAGCTGCCTGAATAAAATGAGTATGAGAACATCCTGAGAGCTGAACATTGTTCCCTAAAAGGAAAAATTATGATCAGTTAAGAGAACCCAGCAAGGAAGGTAACTACAAATCTCAAAATCAAATTATTTCAGAAGACATTAAAAGATGGACAACAAAAGAGACTGATAATAGAGGAGGTTTTTTTTTTTTCCTTTTTAATGTGATAATCCTTATGAAGCATACTGGAGGAAGGAAAAATGGTTTGAACCTTGGTGACATTGATCTGAGGAGCCTTGCAGCTTAGACAGAGTTATAGCATCAGAAATTAAGATTTAAAATAAATAAAATATTCTACTATAGTAAAATATTCATTCTACTGAAAGACTCTGATCTCTCTCTGCATTAAAAAGTCCAGAATTTGGTGATTTTCAGGAGCCAAAACCTGGATGAATGATGAGGTTCTAGAGAAGACTGGGGATATATTATGCTTATTTTGCATCAGGACAGGAAAAAGGCAAGACATTGTTTATTTGTCTCAGCTTTATGAACTTCAGCAGGAGTTACATTATTAAGAGCAGTTTTCTCAGTTCAATACCAGATCTGGGCATTATATTAATTTATGTGATAAAGTAATTCCTGTAGAGCAGGCTCTTCAACTTGGAGTTTATGAAACATCCTCCAGTGCAGCTCTCTTTTTTCACACCAGCAGACTTGGAATGCATAAAATTAGGACTCTAATTAAAATTTTGTAAAGGTTGCACAATTTTCTGTTAACAAGATCATTTGTTGAGTATTATTCCCACATCTAATGCAGCGTTCTCCAACTTTTTTCCCCTACTTTTCCTCAGGGAAAGTACTGCAATCTACCAGGAACAAACAGCTTGTGTTTAAAGAATACTGAAATGTTTATCGGTCATTTTACAAAGGGCATAATCAATATTTATTCCAGTCACAACTGATATTCTGCAAACACAGGGCACATCATGTCCTTCTGAATCCAAGTAGACTTTCTTTGTGCTGACACAATTTTATAAACTGTTAGTTTAGCTGGCTAATTATAAAAGTAACAAATCAAGTCGTGGCTATGCACTGGTTTCCTGGTGAAACAAACTTAGGAGGTAGCTAGGAGACAGCAACAACAGTGAATATATCCAGCAATAATTAACCAACTAAGTAAAGAACCTGTCTTTCTAGAGTCCAAAAAACCCAAACAAACCAAATGCAACACCTTCGGTGAAAGAATCTCTAAAAGTCAATGTCTGGATTTCAGGAAGAATAGGAATTTTGTATAAAAGGAAATATTTCACAAAATACGTGGCACCTTTGGTAATAGAATGTTTTGTCATTTGTATTTCACTGACCTCAGAGAATGAAATTCTATTCATAAAGCAGTTTACAGAACACATTTGGACCCCATCACTTATATTAAATTAATCACAAAATGAAATTATTTAGCCACAAAACAGTTTTGTCTTGGGTGAGGCAGATTGTGATTCTGATCTCATTTACAATGGTTTTACATCAGTGTAATTTGATTTCACTGAAGCTTATGGTGAATAAAAGAGGAGAGAACATGGCTCATATTTTCTGAGTGGTCATAAATTGCACACAATTGCAAAAAGAGGAATTTCTGCTCTGGGAAGAAATCCATGCAAATGTATTTTGCTAAAAATTTGGCAGCCTTTTTGGAGTGTGCTATTTATATTTTTTTTATAAGCTTAGCTACAACCAGAAAAGCTGCTATATTTCCAGTGCAAATGACCACAAATCAGTCAGGAGATTCGGTTTTGCTAAGGATGCTTAGGAGAAAATGGAAAAAAATAATCTAGAGAATTTCTGAAAGAGGAACACTTTAATTAGATAATGTTACTTTGAGGTATTTGTATTTGTTCAGTCCAGAGCTACTGAGATATTTATCAGCAGTCAGGATGGAAAAGCAAGGTGGGAGAGGATTCCCAGGCTGTGCAGGCCATCTTACTGGTTGGGACCAGTTAAAATCATGCTATTTGCAGGAGACAGAAAAGAATGGTTATGCTGTCTGTGTTGAATTACCCCTCAAAGGCGTGGCCACATTTTATCTAGCTCTAGTCATGTTTTAGCCAATTTTTGGTTCTAGGGGTTTTCTTCTATTTCACTTTCTAAGCAGAAGACAAAGTACTTCTGAGAAATCTCTATTGTGGCTCTCCTAGGAAAGCCTCCCAGCTACAGAACAGTCCTGGCTGCCTTGCAGTGAAGGCTGGAAGCTGCAGCATGCTGCAAAGACATCCGAAAGAGCACAGCCTTGTCTTTTGCTTTCTCCTCTCTTGGAGAGCAGGAGTTTCCTCTTGAGGGCTTGTCAGCTAAGAAATGTGCTTCTGCACCCACCTCTCTGAATGATGCAACAGGGTGCCGGAGGTACCCTCTAATCTGTCATGCCTATATATACATATATAGGTTAAATTTTAGGGGAAAAAAGAAGAAAAGAAGAAGAAAAAAGAGAAAAGAATATTTTGGACACAAGGAAAAAAATTCAATATTTTCTGGGAATTGTTTTCCTGTGTAAAGGAACAAGAGCTGCTAAATGTGAACGTGGCTTGGCTGTGGTTCTTCCTTTGGGAACGCTGCCTAGGAAATTGCTATCTCCCCTCTATGCCCACAGCCCAGGTCATCTCCACAGGTCAGTGCCTGTCCATCCAGCCATCACAGGTGGCTCAGAGAAGAAAAGGCTTTCAGATCACTGCATTTACATGCACCTAACCACAATCACCTCTTTTCAATGTCTCCAGCTGATTGCATTAGGAAATTCTGCTTTCCACTCCCTTGCTTGCCCAAACACACCTTCACCCCTACACCTGAAGCATCAACTGGATAGGATTGGCACATGGATATCCCCTTTCCCTGCCACCTTATTCCCCACTGTGAGTTTCTCTCCAGGAGTCAGGCTCAAATTCTCTGCTGGTTCTGACCTGCAACCTCCCATGAGCAGATTCATGTCCCTAACAGGGAACAGAGGATAAATCCGCCAGCATCCCCAACATGCTCAGCAGCAGCCTTAGGGGGGTATAAAGCGTTTTGGGTTGGTTTTTAGTCTGAGTGTACTTCTAAAGAATTGTGAAAAGACACAGCTCCTGCCATTGTCCGGCACACACAGGCACTTCTTGTGTGATCAGTGGATTGCTTCTCCACATGGCAAATATTTCCTGAATTGGCAAGTGCGTTACAAGTGTAATGTCAGACAACGATAGAAGGCACGGGGTTTGATGTAAGAGTTTTCTGTTTAAATTTGAATTGATCTAGACTTAGAACACTACCTATTCAGTGAAAACATTCAGATGTGACTCAGATCAACAATGGACAGAGCAGAAGAGTTTATTTTTGTACCAAGGAAGCAGAAAGTAAAAAAAAAGCAAAAAGATGACTGTTCTGATGAAAAGTGAAAGGAATCCTTCAGTTTATAATCGACCTCTTTTTTGATAGACTAGAACAATATTTTTTGGGGAAAAAGGGACTCTACTAAGGGATTTAGGGTTCCAGCCTGACAACATTTTAATGTCTCCATTAACTTAATTTTAAAAGAATAAGTTATAGTTTCTGGGGTTCTATGATTACTGGTAATTTTTGTTGTATTATCTGCATTTTTTATGAAGTGGATGTAATGCTTAAGAACTCCTAAGTATATTTGAGAGGAACTGAGTGAGTATTATTTTTAAAATATAGGTGAAACAATAAAAAAAGAGTACGTATCCTTAGTGAAGCACAACAACTTAAACCATAAGATTCTGTTCTACATAAAGAAAGGTAATAAAAGGAGACATTTTTAAAAAAAGGAAAATGAAAGGAAATTTCTCTGGAGAGGAAAATAATTTCCGACAACTACTCAGTTGGAGGAATAAACTGCAAACCCACAGTGCAGAAAGGCGCTTGGGGGATATCAGATACCAAACTGTACCAGAGCCTGTTGTGTGCTACAAATTAGCCCTGGTTTGTGGGTTTGTGATTTGCAAATGTAAGGATGAGTGGCCAAAAAACAAAAGGGTCAGGTTTAGTGAACTAATGGCAGCCCTCCTATACCTGAAGGGGAGCCTATAAGAAAGATGGAAAGGGACTTGTTGCAAGGGCCTGGAGTGACGGGACAAGGGGGAATGGCTTCAAACTGAAGTGAATTGTTTTAGATTAGATGTTGGAAAGAAATTGTTCCCTGTGGGAGTAATGAGGCACTGGCCCAGGTTGCCCAGAGAGGGTGTGGTTGCCCCATCCCTGGAAGTGTTCAAGGCCAGGTTGGATGGGGCACTGAGCAACCTGGGATAGTGGAAGGTGTCCCTGCCCCTGGGGTTGGAGGGTTGGAATTGGGTGATCTTTAAGGTCCCTTCCAGCCCAAGCCGTTCTATGATTGTATGATTCTATGTTCCTCTGTTGTTGCTCTGCCTCAGGTGTGTGGAAACCTGAAAAAAACCCTGTTCCTTGGTCCTACACTCCCAGAAATGTGGTGATCAATAGCAAGGGGAGAGTTCAGGAATAGACACAGAAAAAACTTGAAGCAAACAACTCACCATAAAACAAATGAAAAGAAACTGAGAAATAAAATAATTCGGCAGTGAGATGCCTTGAGAACAGCTGGTGGACATAAAAGATGGTGGCCTACAAATATTTGCTGGTTAAATTGAAGGGTAAATACTCTCATTGTACTGCATAAGTATTTCTGGGAAAGGGCAAACAACTCTATGGAGTGACAAATATTCCAATTTATAAAATAACGTTTACCTTACAGATATCACAGGGTAAATATTTTTTGAGTGTAGATATTCCATGGAAAGATATTGCTCTGTGCTCTGCATAGAACAGTAGCTAGGAAAAAAATTCATTAAATAAAAGCCAACTATTTGTCAGGTAGAACAGCAGCATGACATTGCAGAAATCTCGTTGCAAACCCCAACATGTTATGGAGAATTTCCTACACAGTCCACTCAAGGATATGTCAGCTGACCTGAATTCTGTTTTGATAGAAAACCTAAACAAAGAGTCCCAGCAACACATAATAATTAGACATAATAATAACAATTACATAACAAAATTATTTAGCTTTCATTAAATCTATTATGTATAAATGTAATTTATAAATATCTATTATGTATAATTATACTTGTATATATAAATACATGTATAATTATGTATAAAATGGATTATGTACAAACGTAATTATTATTAAATGTAACAGCAACGAAATAACAATTACATAAGCAATAACACATAATAATGATAGAAAAAAATTAATTTGCGCTGTTAATTAACAAACGACCCCCCTACTTTTCTGAAACAAATTTGTTGGCTGACAGAACTCAAGCAGCAACTTCATTTATGAGGTCCTGATTTTCCTCCAAGAGATTTCCCTCCCCACCCTGCTCCTGCCAGAGTTAAGTGCAGTAACTTTTACCTCTTGCCAAAGCATTCTTAATTCTATCTCTGATACCCACTAATATTGTAGATCCCCATCATTAATCTGTTTCAATATCCTCCCAAAAAACACATCCTCAACGGAAAGTAAATGCTGTTCTTCTTCACTTAATGGCTGAGGTGGGATAGCACTCATGAGATCTCGTGCCCAAGACCCTTGCCCAGACCATCATTAGCCAGAGTGGTGGCTCTGGCCTGTGTCCACCCAACTTTTGAACATATCCAAGAAAGGAGACAACCTTACACGCTTTCTTTAAGTGAAGTAAAGCACCACTGAGGTCTCTAATACATGCTAGTAGTGGAAATGGATCATTGTGCCCCAACCAATATATCAATCCTGCTAATTCCAAAGTTGTGTCTCATTTGGACACCAAGGCTGAGCCCCAATCCAATCTCAAACAATGAGATTTCAGAATTAAGCCTCAAGGTGGGACACTACCAATTACAATTTAGTAGTTTCATTGTCTGAAAACTAATTTTCTGGGACACTTGGATCAGAGAGTGAAGCAGAGTTTTGGGTGCAGTTTGTATTGTTAAGATGTGTTTGCTTCACGCACAGTGCGCACAGTAATGAAAATCCACACTACGAAACATTCACTGGAGTGACTGAAGAATGAGACACATCATCTTTACTAGAAGCCTCTTCCAGCTCTCATACCTCTTTCTACTTGCCTTTCTTTCAATGCTACTCCAGCACATGGCCGTGTGTTTTTAAAAAATGTGCGTGACATTTTTCCATATAATAAAAGTCTTGCTGGAGACTTTGGAAAGGAAAATATTGTATAGCTTGCAATAATAATAGTCAGTTATTATCTCCTTTTCTCCTTCACTGGATGCAGGACAAGGTTTACCATATTCTAACAAGCTTCTTTCTTGGTTTTCTCCTGTAGGTAAATTACAGGCAAGGAGTTACATGCTGTTTTATCTGTTCTGCTTATTTTGCTTTCTAGACTACCTCTCCATTTCCAGCTAGTTCTTTCAATTTACCCAGAGGCAAAACTTTCGGATTCTTTCCTGAGATTCTACTGTTTCAGCATCTCTCATATTCTCAAAAGCATTCCTACCTTATTAAGTAGGCTAATGCTAATTGAGTCCTGAAAATGCAGCCACACTTCTGCTGGTGTGTCACTGCTAATGGAAGCTGCATCTTGTTCCAGACCTCCAGCACCTCGCACAGCCCTTTCTGCTGACTCCACAGTCTGCTGTTTGCAGGCTCTGGTGCAGTGGTCTCTCTGCCAGGGCACTCAAATCAATGCCATTCTGTGCAGTTTCCTTTCACACTCCCCATCTCACTGCTCAGCATTTCTGTTTCAAGAGCCCATCGCTTCGACTGTGGCATTCAGTGGGAGTTTTTCTGTTCAAGAAAGGGCAGCTGTTTGACCCCATGCTTAGTTCATCAAAAGCAACAAGCAGAGGAAGCCTCCCCAGAGGTAAAGAGCAATCTCTGAAAACAGGGAGGTGAATGCCAACCAGAGCCTCTCAAGTTAGACTCAACAAAGAATTTGAGACCGTGTTTTAGTGGAAAGTGATCTAGGCTTGGAAAGGTAGAGGGACTTGTGGAACGATATGGATGTTTTCCATCTCCATGATTCTATTATACTATGACTAATCTCACCTTACTTTAATATTCTCTCCTGTAACCTGTTCCATGTACTTATTGTTCTTTCAGTAATGCAATTATCTAAGAATTGATGGCCATCCCATTCATACTAAATACTGCAGTAGGATAGACTGTATTATTTCTGAATCATCTGAAATAATGGATTGCAAAGTCTAGACCCGAATATCTTCAGTCTACATAAGTTCTGCCTCTTAATTCCATTTGCCTTATTTTCAACTAAATCACCATTGTGTGAACAGGGGTGTTAGAGGATAGGAAGGAATGAAAATGGAGTAAAAGACAGAGATTAAAGAAATACAGCAATGTTTTTGAACCAGGTGAACACAGAATTAAAGGTGAAACAGGTATGGGAGGGAAAATTAAATAAGGGTGAAGAAAAAAAATATCCTCAACACTGAAGGGATACTCAATGGATATTAACAGTGGGATGCTAAACTTTCATTTGAATGTCTTTAAATCAAGTCCCTGATACGGATGTACTGACTAAAACCCATTTAGATTTCATTGCTATAGACTGCAAGAAATTTGCTGGTGACTTTCTAGTTTTTGCTGGACAGTTGTTACATGCACATCACAAACCCCACCATCACCATAATTAGTGGCCCTGTTGATAAGCTTCAAATAGATGCCAAATTATGAATTATTGTGGAGACTCAGCTGCCTCAAATGAAAATCCTTAATGCATTTTGTGATGTATAATTATGCTAGAGAGGTGCCAGGGAATTGTTATCCGCATCAAGTTAGATGCCAGGCAAAGCTAAAGTTCTGGAAAAAAGGGTCAGATCAGACAACCTTATAAATGCTGCCCAGGAGGTGGATGGAGCCAAAAATACAGTGGGATGAAGCAAGAGAGAGTTCTTTGAAGGAAAATTCTCAGCCAGAAACATATTCCTACACTATTTTACCTTTCTCTGATGATAAAAGGTTTCACTGTATTCCCCTGATGCTTCACGGGATGAAAAAACCACCCATGGAGTGTGAGTCAGATAAGTATGAGTAGGGCAATGAGAAAAAATTCAGGATTAAGCTCCCAGAAGGAGAAAGGAACAAAATCTTCCCAACACAAATGGTGGCAAATGACTGTGCAATAGACATGAGCAATGTAAAGAAATGCTGATAGACACAGTACCACTAAACACACCAAAAAGATTAAAACAAGAAGTTAAGGACAGGAGAAATGGTGGCAGAAAGCAGATAAGACCAGAGACAGAGAAAAATACAGATTAGTATCATGGGAAAAGGGAAGTGGCAAGGAGGGAAAATCTAACCAAATGAAACTCAGATGCTATTTAGATACGGTGGTTCAAATTTTTCAAACTGTTTCCATGTCCCTTTCCTGGCCAGACTGTGCAAATACAGTGCTTGCTGCTGCACCTCTTGTTGCTATGCTGTTTCTACTTCCATGTGAAAATATTATGGAAATCTCTCTTCCACTACTTCACAGGGATTGCACATGCTATCACCCGTTTTGCTTAATTGCTGATTGCTCTCAGAATGTTAATGGACAAGTAATGCGAGTAGGAGAGCCCGTTTTGTAGATTTGATTTCTTAATGGACTTTCTGGAAGCGTGAGAAGTAATTAATCTCCCCAGCAACACACTGTCACCTGCTGCTGTGGGTTTCCAAATGTCCTTTACCAACACAGCACTTTTTGTTTGTGTGGTGCTGTGTCCATTTGCTCTCTGAAAAGCTTGGGGGTGATGGGGTTGTGAGACGTGTAACATCTCTTCTTGTTGCCTCTGCAGGAAGAGAGATTCACAATCTCACACGAAGTACGCATCCTTTCCTCTATAGGTTGCACCAATATTCAGTAGCTCTTATCTTGTTCTTCACAATTTTTTCTGGTGACTTCAGAGCTGAAATTAAAAATTCTTTCATCTCTATTGTGCGACAGTTCCATCTCTACGGTCACATAATGCCTGAAGTGCTCGCCAAAGAGAATCCAGAGACCCTTCATTTGGCCCCCAAATAAACAAAAACCTAACTCTGTGATCACCTGCTGAATTCAGTAGGAGCGCACAAAAAACCAGCCCAATAGTTCAGGCTCAGTGCAAGATGTAAGTTGGAAAACTTCTGTCCTACACAGATACTTAGAATTCCTTCAATAAGTTAAAAAATAATGCCATGGTTCTTTCTGATGTTTGTCTGATCTTTGGCTTGTGACACTGAAGAATGCCTTCAGTGCTACTACAGGTGTAGCACTTGTGGAGTTGGAGGCATCTGGCAGTTCTCAGAATTGACTGCGTGCCACCTAAGGGTATTAAACTTCTGTTTTTCCTTTTAAACAGGAATACTTACACAAATCTGTGATTTTAGGTGGGAGAGAAGGTATGTGGAGTGATATAGAGTTGCGAATACTGAGGCAAAGTTATTCTGAGCTGGTTTGAAAAGTAAGGTGAACTTCTAAATTGCATTTTTACATTAGTATCCAGCTGAAGAAGACTTTTGGTTTTTACTGCTCACAATAGAAAAAAAAGTTTTGACAAATAGAGTTAAGAAAACAGGAAATAGAATTTCCAAAATAGAATATAATCCTAGATATTGTACACTTTCTAATGTGTACTGCAATGATAGTTAATATTTAGAAATAAGCTGAGTCAAGAGTCCAAAATTAATGTGTTGATTTAGGATAACAGCTAAATAGAAAAAAAAAAATTGCTTGAGTAGTATCCTGTTTTCCTAGAGAGACTGAGGGTCCTCTAATGATGCTGTCTCTGTTTGTTTGCTACCACACACTTTTGGACATGTCCACCCTGCAAAGAGCTTTCAGAAAATGTACAAATTATGACATTTGTTGTTAAAGGATATAGACCTTAAGGATGGATCATGAAACACGTGAGAACACCACAGCTCTTAGGAGAGGGAGCAGAGGAGGGAGACCCTCCCCACCTCCTGCACAGGAGCAGCTGCAGCAGCTGTTCATGCCTACATGGACAGAAGGAAATCTACATCTGCGCCAGGTCTGTGTCTTCCTGTGGGGAGTCCCATAAATGTCTCCCTGGGACACACCAGTCAGTGAAACGTGAGGCTCGTCTCCATGTGGAAAAAAGATCTTGTAACCTATGGAAATGCTTGCTAAGGATCCAAGCTGGCTTCAGAATGGATTATAAGGGAAAAATCTCCTTTTGCCTCTACTCTTGTTTGGATTTGGTAGCAAGGTCTTGACTACTGCCATTTCAACATTACTTGATGCATAATGAGTTAATTAATAAATGAGAACCAGTTATAAAATTAGATTGCTTTTCTTAACAGCTCTGCAGAGAAAAAATATTTTAAAATGGATTTAGTTTAAGTTTTCAACTTAATTTTGTCTATTTGGAAAAATATGTGCTGATAGCTGTTGACAAGGGTAGACCTGCTGGGCTGCTAGCCTTTGTTGACATGAAGCCACCTAATGATGTGCTGGTTTTCTTAACAGAGAGGACAACAAACTTCCTTGCCATCCCTGTAAAAAGTGTTGTCTTGGGCAGTCTAAGATAAGCAAACTTTCAGCAGAGACACATTTAGAGTCGTTTTTTGGTCAAGAAAAGGGAGGGAGCACCGAGTGTGTGTGGTTTTGGTGGAAAAAATAAAAAGTTCACATCTGTTTTATGGTGGGGAGGGAGCCTACTGCCTGGGGGCTGAGTATATTTCAGTCCTGTTTTCTCTTAAGAGAACATTGCATAGAGATCTTGGCAACTGATGGATCAGTCACTGGCTTCGTGAGAGACACTGCACAACTGATTCATGTTTAGCAGTGCTCTGTCCCCTGCAGGTACAGAGCTTGAGTGATGGATAGAATAACACCTCTGATGATACTCCTGGCACTTGAACACGGGCTGTGTGGCAGAAGCAAGCTCTTTTGCTCTTTACCCTTGAAGTGATCTCATGGAAACACCAGCACTCCTCTTCAAAGATCAAAATTGTTGCTGAATTCCCATTGTGTGCTGTTTGTTTTCAACAGACCTTTGCTCTCTGCAGCCTCTAGAGATAGCGAGAAGCCCTTCACTTCTTTGTTGCTCACAAAAGAACAACACATGCTCAAATCTCACACGTGTATCATCCCAAAATGCCATCAATGTGCTGCATTAGGAATTTGTTCATGTTCTAGCAGCAGCGCTATTCATGTGCACAACTACTCCCCTTTTGGGAGAATGCCACTATACACTGGTGAATATTGCTGAACTTGTTTGGGGTCCGTTGTCACAATGGTTTTGTCTGGTATTGAGTAAACCTCAGTAGCAGCTTTCTTTGTGTGTGTTGGGCGTGTTCTGTGTGATTGAGCCTAATGGCCTGGTTGGGATCAATAATCTTAGATGTCTGTTCCAGCACTAATGATTCTACGACAAATGTTTCTTCCAGAGAAATTGGCACCTTACACATTCTCCCAACACTGGAGCTGTTTACCCAGTCCAAATCTTTCTCAGACTGCAAATATTTTTCTTTGGCAGAGTAGTGAAACAAACAAAGAAACTAGGGAAAAAATGGTTTATAACCCCTTCTCCAGTCTGCTTCATACAGACCCCAAACTGGCATAATAGCAGTACAAAGCTTGGGATGAGCACCCAGGGATTATTTAGCCTAGCAAAAACAAATATATATATATATATCACTGTGGATGTGGGATAACTTCACTGTCCTGAGAGTAAAAACTAACTTGAGCATCTTGTGATGCTTAATGCTGGGGACAAAGTAGTTTCTCTTATCTTCTGTCAGCTTGTACAAGGCTAAGTGTCATCCCAGATAGGGCACATCTCATCTCCGTGGGTTTTTTACCTATCTACAACAGGGATGATGTATACACATCTCCAGCCACTTTTTGTAAATGATTTTGCAGCCCAAATGCACTGTATAAGTGTTAAATAAGCCCATTTCCCCTGAGATACTGAAATGACCAAAAAGATGTGCAGCAAAATATTAACTCATCCTCTATATGGAGAATTACACTGCCCAAGGGACCTGACATGAGGCTTTTCAAACCTCAAAAGCTGGTTCACAACACAAGCTGGTGCTGATGAATTAGCCCTCAGACAATAGATGTGGGATGGCTTGGCTCTGGGGGAGTGATGGCGAACGAGATGTTGAGTGAAGATGTTGAAACTCCCAGAAGAGCCGAAATGCTCTTATTGTGTGGAAGTGAAATGGGAAAGGTTAAGCCAGTGAGTGTTTCCATCTCAGACCATCACAGTCAGGAAAAAAGAAGTCAGACAAAAAGAGGACCCTTATTTTTGATGATAGTTTGTTCTTAGGCAGCCTTGTTAACCTCAGCAGAAGTTGTTAAATGCGAAATTGTAGTATTGGCATTGGAGTACTCTGCTCTTCATAGATATAAAATAGGAGAGTGATGCGAAGGCATGAAAACAAGATGAAAGCAGTGGATCTCCCACAAGGTTTGCATACTTGACAGTTTGAACCGACCTGCTAAAAGTCTAGATTTTGAGAACAGAGAACATATTTCAGTTAATGTTTAGCCTTTTAAGAGTTAATTCTTCATAAGAAATCAGCATTTGCTTAACCAAAAATAGTCACTAGGCCAAAACAATTTTTTTTTGGATCACGAATTCACTTTATGGCATTCTGTTCTGCATGTCTCACTCTGTGTCTCAGCACAGAAAAAGATGCCAAATTTGGAGCTCTGATGGATAGTTAATCACTATGGAAGGGAGCATGGAAACTTACACTTTGGGTGAATAAAAACTACATAGCTTCCAAAAGTTTTCATGTCAGAACCCTCGGTAATGAAGTAGACATGAAAAACAACACTTTTTCAGAGTTAAAATATGTTTTCATGGAAAACAAGTATTCTCTTAAAATTAAAAAACTGGAACTATTGAAGGAAAGGGACTCAAAGATCCCAACTCAGCCTCAGCTCGGGATTTAGGATAGTTTCTGTTCTTATAAAATTGACACAAAAGCAAAAGCGGTTCAGAAAATAATTGTCTTCTTTGGTAAGGTAGATCCAGCAAAGCCAGTAAGCTCTGTGTTCACTGGAGGGAAAAATATCATATTCCTTTGTCTTTGCAAGGAAACAAAGCAGTGAAATGCATATATAAAATGGAATCAATTTCCATTTCCTGCGAGGCAGAGTCATTCTCAGAAAGGTGCCTAACGTATTCAAAGCAGTAAAGCGGGTCATGGCAGCAAGGCTACTTCCTTGTTTTGCCCCAGGAATGCTGTTTCACATTTCAAACGCATTATGGGAAAGTATCAGACCTTTATGGTGGCACACAAGGATACTGAACTCTTTGCAGGTAGCTCTTCATCTGCAGGAAAGCATGCCCAAGAGAGGAGTGGATAAAGAGAAGTGTACAAGTATTTGATTAAAAAAAACCCCTTTCCAGATGCCTTTGAAATGTAGGCTGTGATCAGCAAAGCAGCAAAATAAAATCCTGTAAAAAAGCAATTAAGAGATAGCGCAGGGTGACAGGCATAGCCTATTTTTCATCCCTAAAACCAAAGTACTGCTTAATGGGCTGTTACTTAAAGGCCACAGGATTATGAGCACTGAGATGTTGCAGAAAGCTTTATTAAAAGGACATCTGGAGGTCAGGGAAGTACCGAGAGATCTCAGAACAGTGAAGGATATTTGATATTGTCACCTTAGGAAGCATCATTAAGAAAACTCTAAGGGTCTATTACATATGCCAGGAGTCAAGAATCAAATAGAAGGATCAAGGTCAGTGGCTGTGGATGAGAGAAAGCTGACTGAACTGAAATAGGCCTAGAGCTGTGGATAGATATAGAAATCCCGCAGGACTGAGCTAGAGTGCTTCTGTATATTGACAGTTATTGATAAATTATTGTGATTTCCTAATTGCTATACACTGTTACGAGTACTTAAAACTGAGTTCCCATTTTAAGCTCCAAAATGTCAGCTCAAATGTCTCCTAAGCCAGAGGTACTTTCTTTCCCTCTTGTGAGACAACAGTTGGAAACATCTTCTGAGAATGTGTTTTCAGATGCCAAACTAAATTGTGCATAGATACATCTTTTTAATTTTTTTTATAAGAGCCAATGAAAATAATTATTTTAAAGTACCTGCTTGTGAGAATAAATCTGCTTATCAGCCTAATTGCAAGGAGACACTGTCTTTCCATCACAATAAATTCAAAATGGTTCATTAGCTTCTACAAGAGGATGAAATGGATCATCTTGTTAAGACTGATGTTGGTTTAAATAGTTGATTTCTCTATGTTTGTGTTGGAATTCGCAGCATACCTGGGCAAATAAAAATAGTTAATCAATTAAGGAATTGTTTGGAAGACTATGAAAGTGAGGGAATTATTTCCTGCAAATCTCAGATCTACAGCTTGACTGAAAGCTGAGGTGGGATTTAAACGAATGTGGCTGTGGCTATGAAGGTGTTGAAATGTCAGCACTCACTTGAAGGGCAGTACCTTGCTAACTTGCAGCAAATCTGATGTTTTCAGGCCCAGAAAGAGGTGATTTTATTTTTCCCAGTACACAAAAAAAAAGTGTGTAGGGGAACAACAAAGGAAACTGTGCTTTAAGTATTTTCATTATGATCAGAAAAACAGCCTTGAAGATATAGCACTATCATGGCATTGGTATTCTGGAAGGAAGTGTTTCATCCCTAATGGTAACTGTTGCTATCTAACAGGAAGGATGTGGTCATTATTTTGTTCTTTCAACTCTCCTTTTTCTCCCTTTTGCAGGGATTTAAACACGCTGTGGTCCTGCTGAATCCCTCAATCCATTTCCCCGGCTGTAGCCAGTGGATGTGATGGAGGGATTTTATCATGGACCTGGCTCTGCATGCAAAACAGGGATTCTGATTAGAGAAGGACAAGGAGAAACATCTGAAAAAGAAATAGGAAACATCTCAGCTCCAATTCTCTTCTTTCTTACTTTACATTTCCTAAGAGAACTTTATTGACTTACCTGAGTTTTTTAAATTTGTTTCTCGGTCTGAACTTCTGAGAAAGAAGAGTCAAGGTCATTGTTTCCAATTTATACCTTCAGATTCTAACTTTTGCCATAGATATGGGATGCTATTTTATTATTTATTTTGGAAGATAATCCCTGATCATTGTAAACTCAAAATACAGTATAGCTCACTTACGAGAAAGTAAGGTTAGTTTGGGGATTAAGTTTTCCCTATTACTCTGCTAAGGCTCACATGCTTGATTCTGCTCCTCAGTTCTGTCACCTAGACTGGCTGATATTTCCAAATCAAGCAGGCGAAACTGCCACTCAGGTTTACAATAAAGAAATGAAGATATTTCTCTTTCTGCTCTTATCTCCCTGCAGCTTCTTCCTGGCTTTTGGTCTGTTTAGATCCTATCTACTCCAAGGCAGCTCAACTGAAATTCACTTAGAAATACTCCAATTTACCTTCAGAATGTAATCCCAGGGAAGATTGTGTGCTCTGCCATTGAAACCAAGTTTGCCTCAATGTCAGGGTGTCCTGGGCTACCGTGGCCCATGTGGCAACTGCAGAAGCCTCCTGGGCTCTCAGGTGGGACTCTTTTCACACCTTATAACCCTCTGGTGGGGCATCAGCAATTCACACACCCAAGCAGTGATGCACCAGCTTCTCTGCCACCCTGCCCTGTCAAATGCGAGATGCAGCTGACTGTGAATACTCTTGGAGTATTTGCAGCCAAGTTCTGCCAGTTTTGCCTCTGGGCAGCAGCTCTTTACTCGAGTGATGAAATTAAAGATGTTCTCTGTCACTCTGTGTGGCACAAGTGAAGGCACAGGGCTCTGTCTTTATGTGGACAGCCCTCTGCAATACTTTCCATGGTAAAAAACCTTCTTGAAAGAATCCTAACAGCCTCTCACACCTGCACCCCTCTGCAGAGCCAGGGCCTGCTCCAGCCATCATATGGATGGTGTAGCTGTCCCCCAAAACTCTGAAGCTGCCTGTTCTATTAATACATAGACACCGAGTCTTTTTGGATAATCCATTTCTCCTATCTCAGCTGTCATGCCAGAATACAAAAAGCCTCAGAGGTGTGCATTCTGTGAAAATTATGAGGCAATAGAAAAGCCCATTTACCATGTATCTTAGATAGCTGGTCATTACCACTCTGACAACTATTCCCAGGTCTTTTTGCAATGTATGGTTGTAGGATCATACGAGCCAGAAGGGCTCACAGGACTTTTCCTCACCAAAAGAGCCCGTGCCTCTCCACAAGACTGCTGGATTCATACCTACTTGCAATGCAGCTTGTGCTCCACCTTGTGAAACACCCAGCCCTGAGGGAATTTGCTTTTAGGAAAGATCCTCCCACATCTGGCCAACCTTCACAGGGCACACAGGACTTCAGCCTCCCCCGACCTTGTCCCCTAGGGTACAGCACAGGTGCAACACAAAACCCCTGCCTGATGTGCTTTATGATATGTTCATTTTCTTTCTTTCTTCCTGATGCATTGATCCCCACCAAAAAGAAAAAAAAAAAAGAAAAAGGAAGAGGTACCAAAGTGACTGAGAAAAAGCTTTTGTGGCCCTCTAAAGCCTCATCCTTTTTATTTCAAACCCCAGGTTCCATAATGACACTGCCATTTAATTCTGCGGAATTAATTAGTATTGGTGCTCCCAACTTCTGTTACCTTAAGCCTTTCCTCCCTTTAATAAAACTAATTGCAGTTCCTGTCCCTGCTACCAATATCACAAGCTATTAACTGCAGCCATTAACTGCAGCTTGCAGAAACCATACTGATTTGTTCCCTTCGCCTGCAATCCAGGAAGGATGGACCCGGGTGAATCACAACACTCTGAAGAGATTTATAGAAATGTTGCAAGCAGTTTGTCAAAATATCTGTTGATTTCAGTGTAATTGCCTCTCCTGCCTCCCTCCAGCCACGAAGCTGCTCTGCAGCCACACACTTCAGCTGCCAGGGCACCTTCGTGTGTCTGTGGATTTTCCATCCTGTGCCATGGGATTGGGAAGAGGCTCATTTTTTCTCGTGTTTTTGTTTGGCCAAGGAAGAGTACAGCGGGATCTTTTATGATGTGAGCTTCAATGGCAAATGGCAGGAAGTATAAGATAATGAAAAAAGCTCAGGCTTGGAACAGTCTGTAGAGTATTAATTTGCGTGCTAGCAGGGGCTTGGAGCTGAGGAGGGTGATTCTGAGTTATTAGTCCCGTGTCAGTTTCACTCCAAAGCCAGTGCCTTTGGTTTCAGCCATCTCTAGACAAGGAAGCAAGTGAGGTCCAAGGCACCAGCAGTGGCTGTCAATGGAGAAACAGAGCATGGACAGATGAAGAGTTGTTCACCTTGGACCTCCAGAGCAAATGGACACCCGAGATGTCCTTCAGAGCAGGGGTTATTGCAGCAAGCACCCTTCACAGGAGAAAGGCAAAGTGCAGTGATCGTGTGCTCCGTATGGATCTGAGAGCCAGCCTCAGGGGGAAAATATTTATGAGGGATGATATTGAAGAGAAATCAGAATTATTAGTTTGACCCAGGGCATGAGTTCTTAATCCCTAGATCAGCTGTTGCAACATCCTTTGGAATACTTCACATGAAATCCAACTCTGGTGATGTACAAAACTGTCACTGAACAATATCAAATACCAAACGTTTAATGAGGTTGTTCTTGTGTTTTATGGGATGCAGAGCAGTAACCTACTTTCTCCTCTGATTAAGGAAAGAAAGTGACTAATTTTCAGTGTTGCATCATTTATTAAAAATAATAAAAAGTATGAAAAATCCCTTAGAAGCTTAATGTGGAAAATTAAAGAAGTCTGGATGAATAAACTTATCTCCAATTAACTTAAGCTGTGCAAATCCTTTAGATGAAACATTGAAATGTTTTTGAGACACTATTTGGTGAAGTCTAGTAACAGCATCAGATTTTTCAGAACAACCTGATTTTCATGTTACAGATGTGTCAGCATAAGTATGGATGCACTAATCATTCTGGTATAATTAACTGCCTTGTGAAATGTCTCATTAGCGTGGGGAGATACTGATGAATAA
>VZTA01014279.1:0-77099 GCA_013398855.1 Mohoua ochrocephala | reverse complement strand
CCCCCTTTTTAAAAAAAATACATAATTATAAGCATTTAGGAAATAACTTGCATGATGTTCAAAAATCCACCTCATCATTTTGATCCCTCCAACTTTTCTGAAGTGCTTAGTTTATGCAAAGTGCTGGGAATTAAGGTGGCTGTGGAAATAGCTGCTCTGTGATGTTGCAGCAGTGCACAAGGTGCATCTACCATGCACACCATGGCTCTTCTCCGTGGGGATAATATTAAGTTGTCCCGAGAAAATGCTCTCGTGCTTTGAATTCCTCTTCTACTTTTATTCTCATTTGATCTGAAAAATGTGTTGAAGTGGGGGCAGGGAGTAAGCAAAAATGTCCAAGTGTGTTCTTGTGCTTGCTTATAGGCAACACTTCCCACATTTGCACCCTCGTGCAAATATAAGCTTGTAACAGCTTCACTAGAACAGCACTATTAATTAACTTCCCATCTTTCAGGGCTCTCGCACGCTGTGTGCAGTGCTAGACACAAGGGATTTACAGCACTATGCAGAAGAAGAGAGAGAATTCCAGCACTCACTCTTGGGCAGGGTTAGGGAGGCAGGTAGGGTCAGTTGGCTGCTCATGGAAGGTCGAGGGCTTGCAGGTTGTCTGACTCTCGAGACATCTGGCAATGGTCAGCTCTGTGGGGGAAAATGTGAATCTCAGCCTCTTGGAGCAGGAAATTTTCCCTAAGGGTAAATTCTCTTTAGTTCCATCTCCCAGACAAGAGGATGAGCTGAGGATTTGCTCCTTTGTAGTTACATTGCAAATGAAGCCCACGCTACTTTCTTTCTCTTTATTCTCCTTTTTGAAACAGATGAGGAATGGCTAGCCCTAGTGATTCAAATCAAAACTAATAACCCTCATATTCACTGTCCAAGAGCCAAAGAGGCCTTTAATTTAAAGAAAAAAAAAAAAGCAAAAAAAAAAGCAGGATTGTGGATTTTTCATAATCTTGCTTTAGGAACAGTGAGAGTGACTTCAGAGTATTCATCAGATCCATTTTTTTTCCCCTAAAATGGCATTCATTTCTGTCACAATTTTCAGTCTCAAAGCTGTTCAACATGCTCTGCCTGTGTAAAATGTTTCTCCTAGAGTCTCAGAAGTCCAGTTCTCATTATTACCACTGTGGCCCTACCCCTTAATTAGCCCAAAGAAGAAACATTTTATTTCTGAACATCCCTTCTGTAAATCCGCTGAGCACAAAATTCAAAGAAATACATGGAGAATTGCTTTCTAGCTACAGTTTTTTTATCAGCCATAGTCCAAATTTTGTATTCTGGAATTGACTGAGGGTTCTGAGGTGATAATAATTCAAATCAAACTTATGAAGCAGAGAGAGTGCTGTCTGTGAACTCTGCCAGTCTCTCAATTGTTTCCTATTTTTTCATCCTTCCACGCTTCTGTGTGTTTCTGTGAGGTTTTTTGATACATCCCACATTTTCATAGCCAATCTGAAAATGCAGTAAGTGAAAATTCAGTGGAATGGAAGAACAGCTGGTGAAGAGCAGAAAAGTTAAAAGCCTCACTCACCTGTGTTTATGCACATATTTAATCTCTGTGAGGGAATTCAGTATTGTGAGGCAAAAGCAGAGACCACGTGGGGGAAATGCCTTCCAGCACATTTTCATCAATCTCTCCTATCCCTGAGCTGCGAATGGCAGGGTTATGAAATCAGCTCCCTGGAATCATCCCTGTTTGCATTCAGCCTGTCATAGCAGCCCATGCAGGGACAGAAGAAAGGCAATTTCTGTAATATATTCATGGCTCTTTAGAAAGGCAGCTTGGTCATGCTATTAAAAGACAGAAGCAGGACCTAGGTGGGCTTCATTCTGAAGCTGAGCCACACAGGTTTAGCATGACTTCAGTCTCTGTATTTAACTTTAACCCGCTGTGACTCATTTTCTCATAATAAAATTGGAATAACAGTGCTGCCCTTCTTCACAGGAAGCTTTTCAGACTTATTTTTTTAGTGGGGTTTATTGAGCTGGGAAATGTCACAATGATACACCATTATCCTCCACATCCCTCTTCAAATCTGCTTTATCTCACAAATCACCCATGGTAATGGCTGGAATGCTAAATGGTTGGTTCCTGGTTGGGTTTTTTTACATTTCTCGGTGGATTTTAATGAAGGTATACAGCATTGTTTAAGTGAAATACCCAAAATAAATGAACAGGGGTTAATGCAATAACTTTTATCCACCTCTCTCTCCCGTACTATTGTTTATTTTATGTCAAAGCACTCTTGTTTCTGGCAGGGACTGTGACTGCTTGCACAGTATCTAACTACACGGGGAGTTTATAACGTGAACAATGAACTTCTGGAAAAGTTTGCATTGGATATTTTTCATCATATGAAATACTCGTGGTTCCCAGACGAGAAAACATCCCTCTTTAATTTAAATGAATGCTGTTCCAAAAAAGGATAAATTTAAGGGTAGTCTTGAGTATTTTCTCAAAAGGGAAGCTTAGATTCTCTTTGGACCCTTTCTTTTTTCCTTCTCCAAGAAGGAAAAGCTTTGAAATTCAGGAGTGCCCAGAGCAGGGTGCTGTCCCTGGCTGTGGCACCTCCAGCCCTATTTGGGGCAGTGCAGCACTGTCAAAAGGCAGCTATGTCCCTAGCAGTCAAATTTGTCTTCAAATGCAAGTGTCGTTCTTCCATGAGTGACTGGCTGATGGAATAGAATTGTGTTATGTGGAAGGCAGTTAAAATAATCTTTTCCTGCAACTTCTGTCCTTAAATAATCAAGTAATTGATTTTTTTCTAATCTTTGGGGACACTTAAGTTGTTACTGTCATAAATAAATAGGCAATAAGTACTTTCTTGAAGTATCCTTATGACTGAACTGTGAGACTTTGCCAATATACTTGAGAATAAATGGCATCCTGGTTATCACTACTGCAACAATCCCTTTGCTCTGAGAGTTTCATGATGGCTTTATTTATAATTTGAACATAAAAGTTCATCCTCAGGTGATAGGACAACCTTTAATAGAATGATAATATGCAGCGGAAGCCTACTGGAAACTTTGAATTCTGCTCCGTATCTGACTATTCAGTGCATGTCTATAGAGGTGGAATGAAATTTATTTTTCATTCTGCTTTGTATTTTGATTTGCAGGCTGGAATTGTTTGTCATAGCAATCCTGCCCATGTAGTTTATATCACCTATAGTTATTTCCCAGTTGGTTGCTGTGGAAACAAATGTCGTATCAAAACTAAAGGACTGCATTCCAGGTACAACAGATGCAACACGTGATCCCTTGAGAAAGGCAGTGTGCTGTGAGAGGGATTTGTCTGGTAGATGATTGATGTCTGGACTCTGTAGTTTGGCCCATTTGTGCCCAACACAGAGCTAATGAGAGAGAACAAAGATGAATTTAAACCACTTTTATGCACCTTTTGTTTTGTTTTTTTTCCTGGGGACAGGTATTGCTAGGACAGCTTAAAGTGTCCTTCAACTCTTTCCCGTCATCTTATGACCCTTGGGAACTGATCTGACAAAGAGAGAGCTGTCTTTGGCATCACCTCAGCCCAGCTCCCCAGAGAGATTTATCTGCACAGAGTGGATGATCAAGGAGTCAGTTTGACTCGTTCCTCGTGCTGCAGGAGAGCTTCAAAGAAAACACAGGCACAACTGGCTTTTGTCTTTCTGAGCTGAGAACCTGTTGTTTGGTTCAGCTGCTGAGACTGTGATGTAGCAATTGCTTACCCCATAAAAATGGGTCAACAGGAGTTATTATTAATTCAGATAGCATAACAAATTTATCAAGTAGCTCTAGGTAGAAAGAAAGAAATATTTGAAGGAAGGCTATTCTTTCCTTTTGTTAACAGATGAGAATGAAATGTACTGAATAGTCATTTCAAACTAACGATTCTTTCAAAGTACAGGTAAAAATGATAAAAGGACATTCAATCAGAAAAGAAACCCTAAAAAACCTCAACACCCACCCTCACCCAAAAAAAAAGACCAGAAGTATTTTGCTTGGGATTGGCAGATAAAATTGAGGTGACTTGAAATAATGTAATTTGACAGGTTTGTTTCTGCCGATAAACTGAAAAAAAAGTCCTAAAGGAGAGCTTTAGTTCTCCTGCTTCTTCCTTGGTTTTACTAAGTCCTGTGGCAGGGATATCTTTTAAACATCTTTGACAATGTTGTGCGGTAAAATCCTCCAAGCGGCAATACTTCTTTTTATTGCCTCCATACATTGCACTGCACCCCCTTCCCTGCCTTTTCAGTCCTCCATTCCATACTATCAGACCCTATACTTTTATTAATATATCCTATCCCTTGTTGACTTCATCTTTTATTTTCCATTTTTTTTCTTTCTTTTTTTTTTTCTGTGGCAGGGTTTCCCTGGAGCATAAAATGCTCCCTGACAGACGCCAGCCAGTCCTGATCCACCGAAGTAGTGTGCAGCATGTTGATCTTTTTGTTTCTTGCCCAGCCTTAGCAATTAAGCTTGATTCATTTTTTTTCAAAGACACCGGGAATTAAATGGTTACAAATAATTATGCAAATGTTGTAACCACATTTTGCTTAGAGGAGAAGTTCGTTGAAATAAAAACATCCTCGTTTGTACAACGCAGTTCATACTCTGAGGTGTTAATCTGTCATTAGGGCTTTAAATGTAACATTTAAAAGGATGATGACATAGAAGAAATATTTCTATTTTCCATAAAATGAATGAACATCAATTACAAACTGTGTTCATGTAATGGTCTTTCAGAATTCTCCATGCTGGTTCTTTTTATTTTAACCAAAAAACAGAAGGGATAAAAAGACTTTCTATGACCAGCGAAATTTGCATAACCACTGCTGGCCTCACCAAAGGCTGGAGATGGATGTCGGGAGTGAAAATGGATCTAATATAAACTTCTTGTCCACCAACCCTCACAGACTGTGTTTGCAGCAAGATTTAATATGTAATGCAGAGTGGGTGCAAAATTCGAACTCTGGAATGGGACATTTAGAGGAGCTTGTCTGGCTTTGCTGTGTGCAGTTCCCTTACATGAAATGCATTTGACTCTCAAATTCTGTCCTTATCGATGAGTTCAGAAAAAGTATGAACAGTTTATTTACTGCCTATCAAAATTCTTGAACATGAACTTGAGCTTTAAATTTGCCTTTGTGTGTGAGTTTTTTTCACAACATGTTTCTGAACCCCACAGGAAGATTAATAAATGAAGGGAAATCACGCTAGCTCTCCCAGAGAATGACACAGCTCTGGTGTTTGCTTGATTGCTCCTTCTCCCCAGTCACCTGTGTTTGCTAATCCCAATGGTTGTGCTGCTCCTAATGGCTTTGTTTGGTGTTCCAGACTGATGTTGCATCAAATTATGAGCTTGTTTGTTTGTTTTCTGCAGGAGTTCTCTTGTAAATTAACAACAGTTAATGGGGAGTTAAACCATTCTCAAACTTGACTGTCAAATTCACCCAACAGGAAAAAAAAAAAAAAAGACCTTTAGAGGCAATTGGCTGTTACATAAACATACCCCAGGGATAACCCAGAGTGACACATGAGGAGTGGTGGCCATCGGGGGAAGAAGTTATTAAAAGTATTTCATAACTGGCGAAGTACAAATCTGAGCCTTTTTTCACCCTTTCAAAAGTCATTGCTTCCCTTCATTGCACCGGGTCATGCTGTCTGATTTGTTACTGGCATTTAGAAGTAAATATTTCAACTTTCTGGTCCATAATCTCACTGTGCTGCTCCCAGTAGAATACTGAAGTTGGAAGTAAGGAGGAAAGGTGAAGTTATACACAACTCTCCACCAATTTGTATCTTAAATTTTCTCACTTGAATTCCTGTGGACTGGATCAGGGAGAGAACCAGCTGGAAATGAATGAACTACAGACTTGTCTGAACCATTGTCCAAAGCTGTAACTGATGATCTTCATTCTCAAATGTACACAGAAGTTCCCTGTCTTTTAATACCTCATTTTCCCTTGCATTTTTTGTCAGAGAGCCCAAAAGATGATGAACACTGTTCAGTCAGTGCTTCTAGGCCCATCCAGAATAGAGAAACAGTTAAAACCTCAAATGTTCTCTAATCAAGAAATCCAGATATGCCATCAGTTCAATGTATAAAATGTACATCGGCTGTCACGGAAGATGTGCACTGATAGTGTCATTTAACATCTAAGCCTCATTATACAAATGGCAGAATTTGAGAGTTTGTATAATCATGTAAACTCCTCAGCCTTGAAGCAAACTGAAAATCTAGATCCATTTGAAGGTTTATCTATTGCTGAATTAAAATCCTACCTCATATTCAGAAAAAAAAATAACCCGAGGGTTTTTATTATGAACTAATGTTTTTCAGCATGCTTGCCAGCTTCACTCAAATATCTTTCTCAGCTACTGTCAGCAACCTCAGATTGTGAAAACTGTCCTTTTGCTTTCCAATTATGAGTGAGCTGTGACATACACATTTTCTGCAGCACTGCTTCTGCAACACTGCTTCAGCTTGCTCAGGTAAGTTTACAGCAGTTTAAGGTAGTACAGAAAGTGAACACCTAACATGTCTGTAAGGTTTAATGTTTGTAAACAGTGTCTTGAGTCCTGGTTTTAAATTTCTCGAGGAGAGTTTGGTAGGAACCTCTTCCTTCTCTTGAGTTTAAAAAAAAATTGCTAAATAGAATCACAAAATATAGGATAGGTTACATCTTCAGATTTGGCAGCTTATGCATCACTGAGAGGATTATTTTTAAGTTAATGAATCATAGACATCATGAACTTAACATGTCTTCTACTGTAGTGTCTTCTACTGCTCAGCTGGAAAAGTTTAAGTATCAGAGATGTTTATTTCAAGCCCAGATCATTGGCATGGGCTTTATAGTTGTAATTTTATTAAAGGAATAGTTTACAAAGAATGGCATAAGAACATGAACAACCTCAAGATCATTGACTAAGCAGTCCAGCAATTTTGTTTGGGGGAAAAAAACATGTCATTGATCAAAATGGGGAAAAACCCCTGTCATTGATCAAAATTAAGAGGTTTATAATTGTGATAGAACCTCAAAATATTACAAAAATGCACTGTGAACCAAATAAAGACGGAAAACCAAAGTTAAATAATTCAACCTAATATATTTTGTATTTTTATTTTAGTGGGAAGCAAACAGCATTCAGAAACAGTTTCAGACTGCTGGAATCAGGTAAGAGGTTGTAATTCTTTCCCTTTCTCCCTCTCTCTCTCCCTTTCCTGTTCTCTTTCCCTTTCCTTTTCTTTCACAGAGGCACAGATTCATAGAGTTTAGAGGTGATATCTGAAGATCATCTTGTCCAGTCCCCCCTTCTAATACAGCCTGGGACAGGGTTAGCCTTCTTTGCTGCACGGGAATGTTGTTGGCTTGTGTAAATGATGGCTTTTCCCTTTTTCTTTATTTTTTTTCTCTCCAGACAGTGAAACAAACAAACAAACAAACAAGCAAAAAAACCCAAACTCCAGCTTTTACAGAGATGTCAATTGCTTCTCTAAAGAGGCATTGACTTGATAATTATTATCTGAGTAGATTGTTTTAGCTATAAGGATACTCATAAATCTCAAATACTGTATTAGCACTCTTCTGACAGGCAAATGCTTCATTCAGCTGTGTCACTTACTAGCTCATAGCATTCTTTGAACAAAATGTGTGCTCTGGACTGTGACTGGTGACAAGGATAAATCAAGGGGTCTTAAATCAAGTACCTGATGGATCTTACGAGTCTTTTTCTAGGTCTCCAGATTTAGCCTCAGATAGCAGAGACAACTTCAAGAATACAAATATTAGTTGACTATTTAATGGCCTCTGGAAAATAATTATTCCAGTCTAGTTTTGAGTGTTTATATCTCATAAATATGTACACTGGAGACAGTTGCAGTTGGTTTCTCTTCACCCTAGATGACTGGAGAACAATTAAATCTAGCTTCAATTAATTAAGAAAAAAAAAAAGGAAATCAGTCAGAAGTCTTACAGCATTACAATTTTTTATTAAGGCCTTTATCCAAATTCTTGTCAAGGGACCTTTTTGCTCTTGTTTCTATGATTAGTTGGAAGATAAATGATTTAACTTCTGTGTACATCTAAGGTGACATGTTATAATTTATAGAAATGCCAGTGCAGTGAAATAACCCAAACACAAATGAATGTACTGACAATTCCTATGTAATTACTTCAGAGCTGTCACTTTTCTATGTGTGCTCAGTGCATTAGGGCATAACAAATGTGAAACAGCCCAGTAATCAATATTCCTTGTCAAGTACAACTATATTGCCAGCGACTTATTAGCATGCTACTCCTTCTGATTTTTTCTTTTCTATATATTTAATTAATTTAAGTGCATTTCATTTCCATTCTTAACATATAGCACTGCATTTTCATTTGGGTCCTTAGCAAATCCTGGGCAGAGTGACTCCTTTCTTTTGCAACCTGTTTTTAAAAAGCTTGGTAGAAAACCACATCATTTACAGCACACAGTGGGACACAGAATTCTTGCTGAGATTCTTCTTGTTAAACCAACATGGACACAGGCTGTGCTGGATTGTTTCTTGTGTGGTCAGTGCACATAAGGGGAAAAGAACAAAGGCTGTATTTACTGAAGTGCTGCACTGAGTCACTGAAAGGACAATTTTGTGATGAATACTTTCATCAAAGTTAGGCAGTGTCTTACCAGCCTGTCTAAATTTCCCTCTGTGATGGCTGGCTCTTTTGTACAGTGCATTTTTTCTGTCTGTGAATCTGGTTAATGTGATCTTGTTTCATCAAACGTTCAAATCCATTCCATTCTGGAATAGATTTGGATTAGAGATCTACCACAGGACTGTAATCCATTCAATCTCCTCAAAATTGTGTCTCTTCTAGCTGCTGCTCGGTCTTTATTTACATCCGGACACTGTCTACAGCATTTGAGAGCTTAGAATTTAATATTGCTGAGAGATACAGAATCATACCACAGCCATCCTTTGACTACACATCCTAATTTGTGACATGAGCTCCTTTTTTCTGGTGCTTGCAGATGAGTTAGCACTATTACCCATCAAGTTATGAAAAATGTTTAGACAACAAATAAAGAGCTTGGATTATTGAGTGCAATGGCTGAAATTCAGTAAACATATGATCTGCTTTACTGTGTGAAGCAAACAAAACAAACACTTCACCCGAGGCTTTCAATAGTCCACACCCTCAAACATGTTTTGCCTGGAAACAAAAGGCAAAAAACCACAAACAAAACAACAATTCAGCCAGAAAATTGTGGCTATCAACACCTTTCAGACCTCATCCTCTTGGCCTCTGCACCTAGGTCCCATTTCTCTGGGGTTTTCTTGGTTTTTTTCTTGCTACTTGTGTGGCATCATATTGTGAGCAGGGACATATGAGGGAGGCAGAAAAGTCTAGGGAATACATTCCTCATCAAAATAAAATGGGCTGGGAAGAGGATGGCAAACATTTTCAAGATCTTGAGGACCTGAGCTGGGGAAAGGGGAAAGGACCCAGTTAGATCCAGTAGGAACACCACAGGCTCTTGAAATGCTACCAGAGAAACAAGTGAACACTGATCTCTGGAGAAACCATCTCCCACTGATGGTGGTGAGCTCTGGCACCAGCACAAGCAATTATCACACAGAAGAGAGCTCAGCAGCCATGGAAAATACTGAAATAAGTTGTAAATTTCTCAGTCTTTGCATTAGACTTGGAGTCTCTTTCTTCTGATTTTATATCCTGTCTTTCTTGAAAAGCTTGTGAACGTCACATTTTAGCCTTGTAATTGATTTTTTTAACTTCCTGAAATTTTCTAAACACAAAGCCATGAACTAATTTTTTTTTTAATACAGGTCATTGACAGTTTCTAATTTTTGTTACATTCTTCTATAAGGCTGCTCTTTGTATATGTGAAATCTCATTTCACCTTAGCTTATTCAGTTAAAAAATTACAAGCTCAGTGAAACAAACAGGAAAAAATGTATTTTTCCTGAAAAATGCCGTCTACCCTTACTGCAAGGCAAGTCATTTTTTTTCTCAAGCACAAGGGATGGTGAAAAAATAGTAACAAAGTGGGAAAGAAGTATATTATGACAACTGAAGCAAGGTGTTTAATCTGAAAAGGGAAAATCTACCCACTTCCAAGTGCTTCTGTTGTGAATTGCACGAAACCTTCCCAGAAGATGGGGAAAAGATGAAATATGGTTTCATTTTATGGCATACCGATGATCATTGCACACATTTCAAGATGGGTTTTGAAACTCCATTTTGACCATATTCTGGGTTTTGCTTTACCACTAGTTTTTATGCTTTACTTCAAATGAAAATTTATAAAAGGGTCAGCACTAAGGGTACAGGGCAATTTATTTATGTTCTGTATATACCTCAATAGAAACACTGCAGTTGCAAGTGGTTTTTGTCAAAGAGCAAGCTGAATGCAACCGTGATCTGATCCAGAATGGAAAGCTGTGTGTGCAAAGGGTGCATATGTGTGCCCTGTGACCCATGGGATCCTAGGGGAATACTCAGGTGTGTGAGAACATGGCTGTGGGACCTAAGGTGAATTCACAGCTATGACTGCTGCTAAGAGATGGAGAGTTCTTCTAGGAGGATGGAGAAGTGGTAAAAAGGATCACACAAGCAGTTGACTGTGTTGAAGAACTTCATCAGCATGATCTTGTGCTGATAAGGTAGGGAAATGACTTGTTCCAGACTCCAAATGCATCACTGATGTAGTACCCAAAGAACAACCGTGTACGATGCCTTAAGAGGCCACCTAAAACACAGTGACTAGACAAGAATTAAGAGAATAAAAGGAGGTATTTATTTGAAGGGCCTTCAAAGGTACACCCTGGGCAGTCCAGAGGCTACACCCCAGATGGACCCTGGGTCACGAGTTCTTCACGCTTTGATAAGTTTGGTTCATTTCATATCAGGGTTAATTCTCCAATTATAACCTCAGTTTCATGATGGAATTACCCCAAGTTTGCCCCCCCTTGAGAGGCTTTTAGTTGACACATTTTGGGTCTGGTGCCCTTGGAGTGGAAGCCTGCAGAGGTTTGTTATGTCTGAGCAGCAGGAGAGAAGAGCAGCTCACAGGCCACAAGGAACTCCAGAGTTACACACCAGGCAGCACAGGATTTGAAACATATAAAAGTTAAAACCTAAGGCATCATTCAGAATGAAAGTCTAGTGACTGCACCTAGGAAAGGGGTGGGTTTACACTAACCCTGAGTCCTTCAGTAAAGGGAAGAAATTTCTCAGAACATCTCTGCAAAAACTGCCCGTATTTCTGTTAAAATGCCTGCACTGATCAGTCATGTCCTTCAGCCTGGTTGGGCTGAAACTGCATCTCAGGGGCTCACACTGTCACCCAGGTGCTGCTCCAGGCTGCCACGGCTGGTGTGTCCTGTCTGCAGGAGCTGCCAACACAGACAGTCCTGTCACAGGCGTGTTGGGAGAGGCTGGAAG
The DNA here is from genome assembly GCA_013398855.1 of Mohoua ochrocephala. Taxonomy (NCBI): domain Eukaryota; kingdom Metazoa; phylum Chordata; class Aves; order Passeriformes; family Acanthizidae; genus Mohoua; species Mohoua ochrocephala. The sequence continues at coordinate 65,661 of VZTA01014279.1, read as the reverse complement.
ACACAAAATTATACCAGGTATCTTAAGACAAAGCCATCACCAAGGCTCTCTTAATTCAAAAGGCTTTCAAAGGGGTTTCAAAGGGTTGAGGTCTTCCCAAGTGGTTTGTGGCCATCAGAAAGCTCTTGGTCAGACCCTGCCACGGGAGGAACTGGGGCCAGCACCCTTCACTGCTTGGTGTGGGGAGGCATGTCTGGTGCCATGAAAACTCCACTAACACAAAACCCTGTCTGGCATCTGAAAATGTTATATCCCTACTTTTCCACGACTTATGTTGGCATTCAAGCCTTAAGCCGTGCAAATTATAGAGTACTTAATTATAGTGAGACCATTTTGCAGTGCTGCTATGCCATCATACAAAAAACACCAGTTAACTTGCTGCCTTGGTAAAGCTTGAAGACAGTTTCTTATTGTCCTTTCCGCTGATTATGGAAATGTTTGTTGTCATTATGTTAAAAAGGGATTTTTCCAACCCTCTTCTTAATAGTTTTCTTAATCCCCACCAACATTACTGCCAAACAAAACATGCATTTGATATATTCAGGGCCTTAATGACTGAGTCTGGAGGGATTTCAGGTGTCTCCATTTCTGCGGTAGATAGCTTGAATTCACTTTAAAAATAGTTTGCAATTTTTCAGAAGGGACTGACAGTCTTCCTTCTTTAAAGTTTCTCATGTTAAGCATTCGGACCCTTTCATGTGTGGAGCATAAAATCACCCTTCCTTTCCTGTGAGTTCCAGGTTCAGTAGGCAGTGGTTCAGCATAACCAGGGTAGTTCATACTTGAGAGACTGGATTTGTAGCAGGTCAAAGTGAACATAAATCCTGTAGCCCCTGAAAGAGGAAGGCAAATACCATGGCAGAGGTGAATCTCAATCTGAATGGCTCTCACCTCCTGCAGCCGCTTCAGCCTCAGTGCTGTGGGAAGCAACACAAACACAGCTTTCAGCTAAGCTGCCAGCCACGGCCGTGGTGAAAGTCATTGCTATAATGGGCACGAAGTGTTCATGTTGGATTGGTTTCCTTACTTTTATCTGCAGTGTCCATCCCCATCTCACTGTAGGCTGCTTGAGGCAGTGAATCAGTGTGTTTTCTGGGTGATTAAAACCGTTTGGGTTTCAGCCCTGTGACCTGTAACTTACTCAGGGTGTCCATAGCTAGCTGGCAGTGCCTGGCCTGTCAGATCTTATTATTTAAAAGTGATTACGGGCACAATACCTCACATGGATGCAGAGGCACTGATGAGGGGTAAGTGGCTGTGATCATGTCGTGGGCTGCAGTGACAGAGCTCGGGGTGTCACCACTCAGGGCACAACACTGCTGAGCAGGAGGGACCACGGGCTTTGGATGACGTTGTCTTGTGGAAGTGACTGATGCCTCTAGACAGAAGGATGCAGAAACACTGTAATCAGTGCTGCTCTGAATGCCGTGTGCCTGTCTCATTCTGTCAAGTCTTTTAGCAGGAACTAAATAAATCTATGCTAAGATGTCAGATTTCTCAGTTATATGGTACCTTGCCCTCACAAGAGGTCCCAAGACGATCATAATCCCATGTCCTCCAACATGCCCCTGAATGCCTCCTGTGGAACGAACTGCACAAGCCACAAAGTGTCAGAGAAATGGGAATCAAGCAGCTCGACTTTGATCTGTGCTTCTCAGGCACATGCAATGGACTGTGCAGATGAGTTGATTTTCCACGCAGCAGTATCAGCCCCTCTGTTGGTAACACCCACATTATGCCTGTGCAGCGGTCCATGATTTCTTTAGGAGATGGTTTTACCTTCCCATCCATCAATTGGCTCAGCAAGTAAGGATGTCTCTACAGGTAAAGGAGGTTTGCCTGCCAGGTTAGGACTTAGCTGCAGGGCACTGCAGTGGGATGGGACCTGGAAATAGCAGACCTTACACAGACAGGTAGAATATTCTGCCTTTCTGAGTGCAAACAGCAGCTGCAATGGAAGACAGGCACAGATGAAAAGAGTAAAGCAAAGACACAGTTGTACACATGGAACAAACAATGAAGTTAGAACTGGGGTAGCAGTAGTAAGCGTTTATAAATCGCTCTTGAATATTGCTGAGGGTCAAGGAGTCAATATCGTGAGCTGTTAACTTTCCCATAATATCAATGACATGGGGCAGCCAGGCTCAAGTGAGGGCACAAGTTCTGTGAATAGGAAAAGGCTGTGGCTGCAGCAAAGACAGCAATGCAGGAGTTTGTAGGAGCAGGAACCATATACTCTTGTATCTCACTGCATCTTTTCCCCACTCTCTCGGAGATGATTTTTGCTGTGGCAGTGGAGGAGTCCTTGGGCTGGCAAGGACCACGTGTGGTACATGGCAGGGTCCTCTGTGAACCAAAGCCAATGCTGAGCTCTATTTGTGCTCCACAAAAACTTCCAGTATTTGGGAGCTTGAAATATAAAGTAGGTAAATAAACATTTTAAACTAAAATTTGAGGGCATCCTCTGTTGCCAAGTTACATAATAAGGTATAATTGCAAAAGAATCTTGTTTTATTAATGGTATCAGAAGGAAACAGCTGGAAATTGTGATCCCCTCTTGTTGTTCTTCCTTTCCCTCCTCTGTGTCCCACAGCACATGGAAAACATTCAGACAGGCAAGCAAAGAGGAGCAATTGAAAGTGCCCTCATCCATATGAGCAATCTCAATGAACTGCGCACTGAACCTAGTAATACACAGAACATTTTTAGATGGTGATCAATCACAGAAACAGCAAATTATGCACAGCTTTTAGTCTTTTTCTCTGATGAAAAGGATTTTGACATGAGGAGTCTCAAGGCATCCAAAATATCCCACTGTTAAAGGGATAAACTGCTTTTAATTCAGCCACAAACATTCTGCGTGGCTTTGAAAATTCTGAGAACTTGCCCGGGATCTGGCAACAGAATTACTGGGTTTTTTCAGGTCTTTCCCTGACTGATATCTTGTCTTCTGTGAGAGGTGGCTCCCGTGCTGGCTTGTCTTGACACTTTTTATACACAGACACAATTCTCGCCATCTACATGATCAGTAAAACATTCCATGGTACCCGGCTGGGTGACAAAGGCACTTTGAGAAGCCCTGTTAAAGCATTTCTCAGGCCTGACCTACCTTACGAGGCGAGACAGAACCAGGAACTTTACTTGTTCACAACACCAGAAGGCTGTCTGGAGGACATTTCACAATCTAGTTAATAATGTAAGTTCATGAAACATATATCAGAGCGATGGGGAAATCAGCCTGTAGTCTTACAGCACATCTGGCAAAGTCACCGAGGGAGCTTAGGAGAGATCTAAAAGAATGGGTTAAAATAAAATATATATAATAACATATGTTTTGTACAGGACATAAGGAAACTTTGTTTAGTAAAACAAAAAAGGACCACATTGGACACATGTAAGGTGAAGAATTAACAGAAGGAAGTTAAGATGTGTCACTACAACACTCAGTTTGTTACCCTGTGCAAATAGCAACCAGTGGCTTATGGTGCATGGAGAAAAGTGGAACTGATGCTCTGCGTAACCTGCTCAATTTGTCTTATGACTGTGAGGGAAATGATTTCATGGTAGAGTCTCTCCCCATCCTTAATGCCATGTCCCTATGAATACCATTTAGGGACTTTTATCTTTCTTTTTCAACATCCTTTAAAATTAAGGGACTGAATAAGTACAAGTTGCTGTCTCCCTAAAATGTTGTCCTCTCCTCTCAGGGAATTCCTTTGCAAAATGGGCACACTTGGAGCTCTGCTCTGCAGGAGCAGGAATTCTGGTGAGGAAAGGCACAGAACAGAACAAAAGGTTGGTTATGACCCTCCCTCCAGCTTCCTCCTCAACACCCACAGCTTCAAACTCGGCTTCTTTCTCTTTCATCCCAAAGTTGGATTCCAGGGGAAATTTCAAGGCAAAATGCACAGAATTTCTACTCCCTCACTCTGGAATATCTCAGACTGATGATAATAGCAACCTTGAAATATTAGTTATTAAGAATCACTCAATGCCAGAGGGAAATTATTGACCAAAACAATATTTGTAATAAAGGTTTCTGGACTACAGAGAATAACAAACATAACCAATTAGCTCTATTGAAAGTTATAGCCATGGGATTTTGTGTTATTTTTTTAAGATATGAAATAATGAATGTATTCAAAATTTGCAGATTTTACTACAGTCAGAACTTCTGATCATAGTATTGATAATTGAAGAAATTATTTTAAATGAGAAGGAAGAAATCCTAAGACTTTTGATCACTCTGAATCATTTATTTTCTGCCTTCATGTTTACTTAGTTCTTGAAAGATTTGCTCCAGGTATATATGCAACAAGGCTAGTTAATACTATTGTTGGTTATGCTATAAATGAGCAAATAATTTCTTTCCTTAAGGAAGATGAAGCAAAGAATAAAATATATACTTCCAAAAAATAATGAGCATTTAGACAACAGCTAATGAAACTCGAGCGAGGAGTGATGAATCACAGAACTCTAGGTCATGGAGGAAAGCTGTGTAAATCATTGTTTTTTTCAGTTTACTGTCAAATCTGAAAATGAGGAGAAAAGAAGAATTGTTTCAAGTTAACCTCAAATGTGTTGTTTATCTGTAGTCAAAAAAAAAAAAGGGAAAAAAGGAAAAAGAGTTTTACATTTAGAAATATGAACACCAAAGCCTTTCTTCATCCTGAACCTAGAAGTTTCATTTTGAAGTTGAATACTAGTGCTGAATATCTTTTCATTTTTAAAAAAGAGAAAGAAACCTTAGAAATAAACCTATGTTTATATAGAAGAATTTGCATTTTGTGTGCCAATATTTATGTATCTATTTTCCCCGGTCTGTTAGACGCAGTTTGAAATAAATGACTGGGGCAGAGTTCTCCCATTTTTTGCTTATTTGAAAACATATAACAGGCCAGTGGGCATAGAGACCTTTTATAGATGTGTAGGTCAGCAGTTCACTAGGCAGCATTACACTCCACAATTTTCAGGTATTTCGAGAGGACCGTAAACACTGCATTTTGAAAAGCTGCCTTATCAATTTACAGTACTGCTGTTTTAACACGAGAATTTAGCCTTGTGAGGAAAAGACCAAATGGGTTCAGTTCCCTCAGTCGTGGAGCTAAGAAGAAGGTCTGTAACTTCCCTGTAATAGAGAGAGCTAAAATTTGGCCTCTGACACCTCTCAATCTTTGAGGCATTATTTCTTCAGCCAGCAGGACCATGACCCAGTCAGCACTTGCTGTATTAAACCAAAATGTTTACATAAATATCAGCGGTCTTGGGTCAAGCTCAGAAGGAGTACCCTGTATGTCCATCCAAAGAAATGCTACCACCTTCTTCAGAGAATAAAATTTTTCTAAATATTAGATATCCATTAAATGAAATCAAAATATATGCATATTAGCTTCATACTACAGGTAATTATCTATCTGTTAGCTGTCTATGAATTACAACTAAACCCTCACCTGGAGGTTATACAAATGGCAATAGATATTTTCATGTTAGAAGCAATTCTGGAATAAAGACAAGTAACCATAAGGGGGAAAAAAAAAAGGGAAGAAATGAAAGTTATTATCTTTCAAAGTCAAATCAAAATTTTCTTCCTGTCAATGAAGTGGATATAGTGGAAAGATTGTCATAGTGCTAATATAAAAATAACTAGATAATTTTTACAATATATGCAAAAGACATAAGCTGGAAAAACTGTCAGCAGTAGGCATCCCACCCATGCCTTTTCAAGGAGAATGTATCAAATCTGAGGTTACTTATTAAAGACAACAAATATTTTGTCCCTTAGACAAAAAAAGCTGTGTTGCTAAAGACAAACTAGTCTTGTCCTGCACTTTTGCTCTCTAATTGTGCGTAATAGAGATGACTAAAAATGTCTGAAACCATTAGCTTGACTCAAATTGTATAATAGGGACTTTTGTTGTAGGCATAGTTTGGTTTTCTTTTTGGTAAAAGAAAATTGGTTTTCCCAGGGCCTGTATATATCATTGTGTAGAGCTTGCCATCAGACAGGAGGAGATTCACTGAAATCAACCTCTTCCCGAGCCCCTGCTTTCCTTCTTGCAGGCAGTTACCCACACGTTTCGGTTCTGGATTGCCTCCCTAGAGCTAGGTAGGCAGAGCAAGAGTGGGAATCGAATTCTTTTCCATTCCAGGAGAGCACAGAAGAGATAGAGTCACTGGAGAATGAATCACTCGTCCTTGTGAGTAATGTCTCACTATTACTTCTCAATTGGTACTTGGCATATATGCTGAGGGTTGAGGATTATTTGCCTCCTGTGTTTCTCTAGCCCATACATCAGTGTAAGGTCAATTGCCTTTTATAAACACTGCTAAGTTTATTCTTGCAATTATTTTGTGTCGGTGGGCTCTGTACCTCAGCCATAGCTATGTAAAAAGTATTTTTATTGATCAGCTTCAGCTTGTATATTGTTTTATTGAACTCCCTCTCTTTCCTCTTGATATATGAGGGCAGTAAGTGCTGGATATCTGTTTTACATTCTCTGTATGTTCACTAGAAACTCTGCTAGTTTCCTGAAATGCCCACTTTCAGTCATGTCTTCACTAAGCTGAACAGACCCAATCTTTCAAATCTCTCCTTCTGTGGAAATCGCTGTGTTTTCATTATGTATTGTGCATAATATTTTGTCAATCCTCCTTCCATCCTTCACCTTCAGCAATATCTTTTCTGAGATATGATGAAAATGAATAAAAAATGTCAAGTGTTATCTCACAAGCAATTTACACAGTGATGTTATGCACTCCCCAGTATTCATTTCCTATTCTCTCTTCATGCATTTGAACAATTTCATTTACATTAGATTCATCCTAACAATTTTATTTACTACTTATGTTGTACACCGAGTAGCGAGTTCACTAGGATATGAGATGTGGTATTACATTCATTTTCTGGTTTTTAGGTTTTTTCTGAAGAATCCAAGCATGTGTGAGTAGTTCGGATTATTTCCATGGGCATTATAAAGCATTAGTCAACCACAAATTTCACAGCTGAACTATTTCCGAGGAAAAATTTATTTGATGCAGTTAGTTCTTTGTGTGAATTCCTGTTTTCTCTTTTGGTAAAGAATTCGTCATTGGTAATAATTCAGCCAGTAGTTTCTGTAAACACATTTCAACCTTCAATTGTTCATCTATTGTTTACTTTGACTAGAGATTATTCATCACTTTTTATTTGCACTTCCTGATTGGCTATTCAAGTCAGAATTGTTGCTGTTTCCAGCCACATTAATGATACTTTTAGTCAGGGACTTTGAAGAGAGTCTAGAATTGTACTTTTATGAATAGAAGAGCCAATATGGTTTGGGGTTTTTTGTGATTGGACGCATTTATATAACAAGAGAAGGCATAGAAGTTGTTGAAGAGTGTTGTCAGGTGTGTCAGAAGCTGTTTGTCAGATGCAATGTTGGAGAAATCTGATATTGGAGAAGGACAAGGTGGCACCAGTAAATTAACAGCGAATCTCAGAATGTGTGTGGAAATATTTTAGATTGACAAAGCTGGAGAGCTGACAACAGATAAAGAACTCTGTAACCAATAGCAGCAGGCAGTGAAAAAATGAGAATATTGCTCTGAAGAACTGAGTGGAAGATTTTTTGCACCAGGATTTAAACAGAGGGCACAATATGATTGAAGGGTTGCTAATCAGTCAAAATAAGGCAGTGAGGAAGAAATGAAATTATCTGGAAAATTTAGAAGTGATTGAAACAGTAGAAATGGGAATGCTTTGATAAGTTTAAGTTTTAGTGACTGTTTTAAATACAATTTTAAAATTAGTTGCCATGCAGTCAAGCAACTTGCAAGTGGAATAACTTATAGAGAGGAGGGTAATTCTTGTTTAATGAAAAAGTAGCTAAAGAAACCGATGGCGGCAAACTCAGCCAAATGAATTCCTTAAAAACTTACATCAATTGTCTGGACAGGAGCTTAAAAGTTTTAACTCTAGACAGAAGAAAACATGGTGGAAAAAACCTGTCATGAATCGATCAGTGAAAGAAATCTTGACAATTTCTTGCAGCAAAGAGGTTTGGTTTTCTACAGGCCCATATAACACAGCACTTCCCTACTGAAAATTTAAATTACTTCTCTGGGGTGCATCATTCCATAGCTATTATTGACAAAGTTTTCCAACAGGATGAGGTCATGCTGTGCTACTTGTCTGACTTCCACTTGGTCGATAGTTAAACTAAACTTCCTGACAGAGGACATTAAAGTTGTGACAAATTTCAAGTCTTCAGAAGAGGGCTGTATCCTACTCAAGTTTAGGTGCTCGTAGCCGCAGATATTTTCCATTTAGAAAATGTCAAAGAACTCTTCTTAAATTTCAGAAGACTAGTCATAATCACAATCTCTCTGACAAGAAAGCCCAGCTCTAGAGTAAGTAAAAAAACCTCTGAATTAGATTTAGTTTCTTTCCATTATCAGCAACAGCAATATTAAAAGGTGTTGTGGGAATATTTGAATTACCTGAATAAAATATTTCATTTTGTGCTCCAACACTGACAAATCTCCCAATTCTCATTTATGAAGTACCCATTAGCAAATGATAAGTGGGGCTTCAAGGGCTTCAAAAGTGATTTTTTTTCATTATCAGGAAAGCACAGCAACAGTAGGAAGAGTAATAGGAATTGCTACATGTTTATCAGAGCACTCAGATTTACACAACAGCAAAAATTCCACCAGAACTGTAAAGCAAAGACTCAGAATACAGATCCTTAACTAACAGATCAAAAAAGAGGGGGCAAAGAAGGAGGAAAAACAAGCATGATAAATCAGAGGGAGAAAATCAAACAACTTAAAGAGATAGTGGGAGGGGAAATAAAAAAAAGATAAACCAGAAGTGGCTTAGAAGCAGCAGATAAAAGGATTTTGTGATAAAATGAAGCATGAGATAATTATGTGAAATATTCCTGTAATTTGATAAAAACATCTAGATTTTGAATGGGAAAGGAAATGCCTGTTTCACCTCTAGTCAGTGCCCCATTCTCTCTCAGTGTCTCCAGAAGCCCATGTGTTAGAATTGCACTTCCATAGAGTTCTAGAAGTGAAAATAATTTCGGTAAATCTCTATTTGATGTTGGTGTGAGGAGGCACTGAATAAATGCAAGAAATTATTTAAATATTTATTCTAAAAGGATTGAATTTTTAATTTTTTTTAAGGAGGACTTAAGGTGGCTTTTTTAGCACTAAATATATATTCTTGGAATATTTCTTTCTGATAATACAGAGACATGCATTTACCTGCAGCGCAGATATCAAAGTGTATGACAGGTTGGGCTGGATCCAAAGAAAAAAAATGTGTAGAAAATCATGAGAAAGGCTGTGAAAATAGTAATGGCGATAACCAGACATAAAAGAAGTCTTTACATTTTAATTGCAGAAACACTGGAACTAATGCCTTCACAGGCTTTTAAAACCATTTTCTCCTTGTTTGCACATTTGCTCTCGGAGGCTGATGAAATTTTGAAAGGCAGCATTGCTGATGTCCTTTCAGGGAGACGTGTTTTTCCCGAGCAATATGAGCGTTATGAAACTTCCCATAATCTACTTCAATGACCCAGCCTGAAAATGCAAGTGAAATTAAAATTACATGGTAACAAAATAACTCCAGCTTGTAGGGATGCTATTTGTTAAAAGCCATACAATTCTGTGGATCTTAGAATGTTTTAATCTTTTCCCAGAAACCAACCTTGCTTTCTAAATTATAATTTACATGCTATTACTCACAATTCTTTGCAGTAAGTTCTTGCTTGCACTAACTTTGAAGAACTTTTTATTCTGATTATAACTGAGGTGATGCTCAAGCCCATCATTCCCATATGTCTTGAAAAGTATTCAGCGATAAAATAAATGATTAAATGTCCATCTTCGTTTTGAGTGATAGTTCCTACAATTACTAACTATAATTTAGAATTTGCCAAAATTAGAATGAGTAACGTTGGACCGATTTTCTTCTCATCTTTCTAAATGACAGAACCCACATAGAAAATGTCCACAGAAAGATTATAGAAATACACCCTTTTTTTCCCCCAATCTTTGCTGACTTTTGAGACAAGTCTATTGAAAATGAAGATTACTTATTTCTCTGGAAAGTTGTCTTTAAAAATAAGTTTGAAGAGGTAACCGTGTCATTGCAAAATCAGACATCTGAGCAAATAAAAAGCGGAAATAACATTGTGACAAGCTTTTTGTTTAAATTTATTTGCTCTTTAGAATTTACAACTGGTTTAAATGAATACGCTAATTCAAAACTATTCCAAGGGTCCACGGACATAGATTTCTTCTTATTGGCAGCTCATAAGATGTGTTCACTAGAGTGTCACACACCACACGTATCTGAGGAGAGAGCCAGTCTGCATTGAGTGCTGCAAAACGTTTGGTTTAGTCACAGCAGGCTGGTAGCAGGGAGCGAGATAAAGCAGGTCTCTTGCAATTATATTGAATGCTGAAACCAGATTTCTCCTCCCTGGAGTTAAGATAAACAAGAGACACCTGAATTTGGAGCCGCAGCATAGGAATAGCATGAGATTGTGTGAAGGGCTGCTCATTTCCACTTCTGGAAAGGAGGAATCCTCTGTGTGGATGGTAATGATGGGGTAACTGGTACCTCGCAGTGCAACACTCCCCCCTCAGAATGCAGCCTGAAGCACAATCGATACAGGAGTCGATAATGTTTATTGATTTAGCAGCAAACTGCTAAGAAGGAAAAAATCAAAAAGCCGATAACCTGTTCAAATAATGGACATACTGCTGTTAACAATTTACAATTGTGTTATTTTGCACATTATTATACACAATTATGAAATTTTTATTTATCGCTCTCGAATCTTTTTAATACAACACAGCTGCTGTTAAAATAGGATTCTACCACTCATTCCTCCTCAGTCTACTTAGTGTTGGAATGCAATTCCACCCATGCTCCACCCTCCAACACCAAACCTTCCAGTCACAGAACCTGATGGAGAGTCCAGTGGGCTGTCCCTTGGGGTTGCCTCTGTCATCCCACCGGGCTTGGCTCTGCAGGCCCACAGAACTGCTGGCTGTAGGTGTGTGCACCCCTGCCAGCAGAAAGTCCACCCTCCTTTGTGGTCTGTTTGATTTTACACCTTATGGTCCATTTTATGCCATATCTACACACACTTTTTCATTACTCCTCTTCCCTTTTTCTGCCTGCTCTCCTCAGAAATACACAATATGCTCCTAGTCATTTTTTCCCCCACTGATTCTAATTTTGTTGCATATGTAACTGAATTTGGAATATTTGCTACCCTTAAGTGTACAATCTACATCTTATCTGGTTAATTGACTCCCCAACTCCCCTTCAACTACATATTTTGTACTGGTTACACGTGGTTTATCTTAAGTATTTGCAGCCTTAATTTCTCAACCTAATTCCTATTAAGTTTGAACACTTTCTCATCTCGTGTGCACACAGTCCATACATCAGAGCAACATGTTTCTCTAGCTGTGTTTGTACACAATCTCGTGCTCTTGTGTAGCTGCTTAATTAGAAATAATTAGTCTTGATATATTCACTGAACAGTCATCTAGGTTTTTTTCAGAAAACTTTTTTTTATGGAGTTCAATAATCCAGTGGGATTTCTTGCTCACAGCAATGAAGTAAAACAAAAAAATAACATGCTCTCAGCTCAGTGATTCACGTCTCTCATACGTTTTATTTAATTTCAAAATACATTCTGCGTATACTACATTTCTATGGAGCTCCTCTCCCTTTCTTTAGTTGAATTTTTTTTTATGTGTTGGCTTTTACAAATATGGACTTTAGAATCTTCTCAGTCAGCCAGTGACATGAATCAGACCTTAATAGCTGAAACATCTTCCTGATACCTCTGACATCCCCACTGAGACTTCTCCACTGTTGACACCTGCCTGAGAATGAAGCACATGAGAGTGTGTGAGCTTCTTTGACTGATGCAAATGCAGCTTTGGCACCTGTCATTAAATTTAAATGAAAAACAGCTCTTAGAAGTGGCTGCAGTCCAAAGGAGGAATCTTGGCAGAGTACAGCCACTTTGAGACAGAAAGGTGACGATTCCCTAAAGGATGAGGATCAGTCCTACTCAGCAGATCTGAAATGGTTTGGTACAAAGAAGATGAAAGTATGGGACAATATGGGCAATATGAATGGATGGAGCTGAGTGTTTGGCTCTTGCAGACCTCAGAGGTGCAGTCCCTGAGCTGCTAATCTGAATTTTTGCAGCTTTATCTGCCCTTTCACAAGTTCTAATGCAGGCATGTCTCTACCCATGCCAAAGGGAGCCATGAAATAGTGTGCAACCCCTACTGGCTGCAGCCAGGCCTGGATAGCGTTGGGAGAAAGCAGTACAGCAGAAACAGAGCCATATTTTCCCCTCTAACTTCTGAAGTCACATTTCAGTGTTTTATGCCTCTCTTATTAGGCAAGGCATTGAACTAGAGAATAATTTTATCTTCTACTCGTGTCCCTTGCTACTGACTTTACATCTTTAAGAGGCTGTAAACATTTAATAGACAGAAAAGGGAAACACCTCATTAAAAGAAATCTCACTGCAGATAATTGAGCCCACGGTTCCTCTGGTGTGGTTAATAGGGTTATGTATTGCCTTACCTGATTGTTTTACTGCAGTGGACAAGAACGAAGAGCAGAAGCCATGAAATTTCTGTGTAATTTGGCATTTAGCATTGATTTTCCTTAACACTTCCTGGATTATTGGCAATCCCATATAGCTAACCCAGTGTGAAAACTCTGTCTTTCTTGGATCTGTATTTCATTTGCTTTTTCATTATTCATCAACGTGTCTCAGGCTGGAGTATTACTGTGTTCTTTTTTAATCGAGTACTGTGTTGCTGTAAGGAGCTGATTCCTTCCCCTTTGTACTGATAAACACAGACATGCTTCATGTAAAATCTGAATCAAAGCAGTTGAATTCTTTGTCTCTTGAGAGCTTCTGAATGTTACTGAATATAAATACTCTCCATAGAAAACATTAAGGAAGTTCAAAAAAGGGATTGTACGATGCTTCCTCAACAATATTTTCTCTCTTTTTCTTTCTTTCTCTTTCTCTTTCTCTTTCTCTTTCTCTTTCTCTTTCTCTTTCTCTTTCTCTTTCTCTTTCTCTCTTTCTCTTTNTCTCTTTCTCTTTCTCTTTCTCTTTCTCTTTCTCTTTTTCTCTTTCTCTTTCTCTTTCTCTTTCTCTCTCTTCCTCTTCTCCCTTTTCCTTCTCCTTCTCCTTTTTGTGAGGATTATAAAGAAGATAAGCTAAGGCATTGTTTGAGAGTTTTGCCACCACTACATCAGAAACCTCAATTTCATTCTCTTGCAGCTTGCTAATATCTGACTTTTAAAGATATTTGAGCAACTTTTGGGATTCTCAGAGGCTAATAGGGGAAATGGGTGCTTGACTTAAAAGAGCTAAGCACCATAAATACTTTCAAAAACATGTTGGAGGTCTGTTCCTGAACCACCACATTGCCTTTTTCTTTTTATCAGTCTTTCTCACAGAGTCTCCAATATATTGGGTAGGGATAAGAGCAGTTCCTTATTTTGGGGGAAGGAGAGTGAAGGAGTGGTCGGGTATAAATTCCTGTCCCCTGTTTGTGGCACCTCCTCAGCACCCTGGTCATATGGAACTATTTCAAGATGTTGCATGAATCTTTCTGGAGCCCACACCAGGCTCTTAAATACACAACTTCTGTGCCTGCCCCAGCCACTGACAGATGCCACCTATTGCAAAAAATGTCAGTCTTTTCAGAAGGCTTTGTGTTTGCTTTGAGAAATGAGCCTTTCCCTTTTTCCTGGTAAAACTCCAAAGAAAAATAAAATGTTCATGGAACTTAATATTTGACAGAAACCTACTTTCTGTGTTAGTCATACACTAGTTTTTGAAGGAAGTTATGATTCCTAAGAAACCAGAGTGCAACTTGGTAATAATCGGACTAGATCAGATGATGAAATCAAATGCAGATATTATAATTTTGGGATCTCAAACTAGTTTAGAGTGCTGAGCAGTGCCATAGCACATATGACAATGCAATGCATATGCATATTTTGATTCACATCTGTTTTGGCACCCAGTGCCCAGTATCGATATCAGCAAACTAGCTGATATCTTTTATCTTCCTTATTCAAAGGTTATTTCATGCACACCTCACAGAACTCCAACTCACAAACACAGGCCCAAGGCTCAAAATTGATAAAGCGTGCATGACAGAATCATTATATAAGGCATGGAAAACATGACTGATTAAAAATATCCCAGTAAAGAAACATTGCCAGTGTCCTGCAGATGTGGGCACTTTTCAGGAGTCCTCAGATCTGGTACATATTTTCTAACAAAAGATTTATAACATATAAACAGATTATAACACTATTAGCAAGTAATACCATGACTCTAAGTAACTAAGTTTTAATATATGAATAAAGACTTAATTATTTCTTTGTGTATGTGCAAAACATGTAATAAAAGTAAAACATGCCTGGGATACTGGGAAGAATAATTTTTTAATCCGCCTGTACTTGTATCATTTCTTCTAAAGCCTTTCTTTCTTGGAGACATTGTTTAGCAGTCAGCTAGCTGAGTGAAAATCAGAGCTAGTCAGGATGCTTTACAGCTCTGATTTGCCACAGAAAAAGCCTTCTTTTCATTTATCACCAGTGAAGGGTTTTGTGCTCTGTGCTGCTGCAATGTATGGTAGATGTTTAAGTCACCATGACAGAGAAAGCACAAACATCTCTAGCAAAAAGGTGGTGACATGGCTAAACCATAATCTAGATCAAGCTAACAAATTAATCCATGTGTGGCGGAGCCACATATAAATTAGGCCAGATGTTTCCCCCTCAACCCCAGGAAGAATTAAATTTTAAATTAGATGGTAGAAAATAATAAAGAAAATCTAATATGTAACTTGAAACAAATCTTTTCTTTCTATGGCCGGAATCAACTTCTGCCCATGTTTTGCAAAAAATTTTCTTTCGTGTATGTGTGGTAGGATATCTTTTCCACAAGATTTGAGTTTGACGTCCCTTTGGTAGAAATAAACATAGGAATCACATGGTAGAATAAATTACTTTTCTTTACCTGACATCCGGTTTTGAACTGCTTTTGAAACGGAACAAAAACCTAGTGAAGGACATCTTATGACATGAGTATGTATTGTGACAGGTTAAATTAAGTAACAAGTTATGGTAGTGACTTTAAAAAAGCAAAATCATGCGAGAAGCTGGTTTTTTTTAAAATTCGTATTCTGATAAAGTCCAGTTGGAAATTAATAGAGAGACTCATTATGCCTTTAGTAGAGTTTGACTCAGTCAGGTAGCCCATCAATACTAAACTCTCTCAGGACATAAAATGGAATGGAATGGAATATTTCAATTATAAGGGACCTACAACTATCGTCCAGCTGCCTGACCACTTCAGGGCTGACCAAAAATTAAAGCATATTTTTAAGGGCATTGTCCAAATGCCTCTGAAACACTGACAAGCATGATGTGGTCTGACACCCCAGATGAGCTTTGCCCTCTTGGCTGCCAGGGCTCACTGCTAACTCAGATTAAATTTACCGTCTACCAGCATCCCCAGATTCTTTTCTGCAGGGCTGTTCTCCAGGAGCTCCTCTCCTAATTTATACTTATGCCTGCTATTATATCTATCCCAGGTGCAGAATCTGGCATTTGCTCTTGTTAAATTTCATGTAGATTGATCAGGTTTCATCTTTGGAAATTGGTGGGAGGCGCAGAGCTGGGAAACATGTGAATCTAAAACTGATATCAGAAAAAAAATCCTCATTTGATTTTTCACTTATATCAAGAAAGAGATAAGCACAGCAACAAAACATATGTTTTCAGCTACAAAACAGATTTACATCTCCCAGTCAGTGAGAAATTCCATTCAATATCAGGGTTTGCTTCTCCTTTCCCTCTTCCGTTCATCAGATCAGGGTGAAAATGAGAGCTGCTAGAGCTGTCCAATTCTCCCAGTTTCTTCAGTCTTGGCTGGATGGCTTGAGTACGTCATGAAGCCAGGTCATTCCTAAAGCAAGCACAGAACAACTCTAAATCTGCTGCCTTGGGCAGATAAGCCCAAATAATTCAGTCCGATTGAATAGACTCCATGTTCACCCCATGCTAAGTTCTGAAATGGACACTTCAGAAAAGATCAGAGTCTAGACAGCCCAGTAACAGGGTGTTTTTCTTACAAAATGGCTAACAATTCAAATAACAGAGGTGGATATTCTCTTTTAATAACTCGTTTCACTTATTTGATGTTCAAGATATGAAATACAACAGCACAATTTAAATTAATATAATATTAATCAGAATAAAGCACCCAAATAATTAGCAGTAACAATAATTACAATAAAGCTGCCCTGGGAGAATTCTAACATTCTCCACTGGAGTATGTCCTTCAAGTTCATTGACTTCTAGATAAAAAAAATATGACCAAAGCTTAAAAAGATAAAGTGTTTGGGTTAACATCTCCCATAGAAAATTACAATTTTGGGGAGAAAATAATAGCAATTGCTATCTATGTGAGAAGAAGAAGCTAAATTGCAAGTCAAGTGCAAATGGGTGTCCTTTTTCATCCATCGCAATAACAAAGAAATTGAGTCTAAATTAGAGAAGCTTTTGGAATATAATGTGCTACAAACTGCTACAGCCAGGAAACATCATATGGGGAGCCAGATCTTTTTGCTATTTAATCCTTCCTCTGCAGCCTGCCTCTGGGCAGCAGCTGGAAGGAGCCAAAAGCTGGTCTTTGCAAGGATGCCCATGTTTGTTGTGAATCCGAGGCACGTGTCTGCAGCCAGTCCAGAAACAGGCATTCTGAGAAGTTCCTATCACAAGGGTGATGGGAACTCCTGTTGCTGGTGTCCTGCAGGTTTTGTGCATGGGGTGAGAGAGTGCTGTGGCCAGATGGGCATCAAAAGAAGAGTTGACCAGAGATGAAGAAAGCTTTCTGCCCAGGGGAGTGAATTTCATTCTCCACCTGCATCTGAGCAGGTAAATATCACAGATATTCCTGATGTGAATTTAGTGAGCAAATCTCAATTAACTGGGATTCTGTGGCTGAAAACCACAAAATCAATCATCTAAACAAACCAAACTACAAAAGAGTGTGTGATACTAGCAAAACCACCTGAAAAGAAGTATAATATACCTGTAAATATATATTTAAAGGATCATTTTCCTGTTTCTGGTCAGTCCCTCATGTCTACATGTGCAATGAGTAACAGCCTACAGATGATTCAGACTTCCCTTCCTTGTACTTATCACATCCCTAAACCAAGAGCTGAATTAGGTCAATGCCAGCCTTGTAATGTAGAATATAAGTTATTCAGTTTAAAATAAATCCTACAGCTGTTTTGAACAGAAAAGACCAGATCACCAAGGAGAATGGTGCCATACCACTGCAGGTCCCACAGCACAGTCAATGCTTCCTGGTGGTAGTGGCTGCAAAGCTGAAAATTAAATAGGCCAAACCAATACTCCAGCTGCTTTATAAGAATTATGTTGCCTATTTCTTCTCAGTTACTTAACAAAAACCTATACAATGAGGAATATTTCTTTTGCCACAATTTTCATTTCTAATTGTACTCTTTGGAGCTGGTTATTAATTTGAAGAAAATTACAATTATCTGGCAATGCAGGGGTTCTGCAATTTCTCTAAAACTCAATTTTATTAGAGAACAATAATATCAAGCAGATGGTCCCAAGGGGGAAGAAAAGAAGGAACAAAGAACTCCAAACCAAAACCAAACCAAGCTGAGATAATTATTGCCAGCAGTGATATGTCTTTACCATTTCAATAGTTTGGATTAGATGAGAGAAAAGAGATGGGGCTGTGAAAAAATAGTGACAGGATAGACCTGGAGTCAGAGACTTTATCTGAAAGGCAACAGCAACTGGTAAAGTGGCTGAACCATCTCCTCTTGCTAACACAGTAATGAAGCAGCAACGTGGTCTTTTTGCCCAACAGGTGGAAGGTTTGTACTCAGCACGAGCAGCTCGCATCACCCATCATATTAAATGCATGAACTGCACCTTTGCTGTGCTCATTGAGATGTTTGGAGCAATTTCTGTGTTGAGCAGCAGTCCTCTTCCCCCTGGGGCAGGTTGTCTGCAGGATTCTCCTGGCTCTTTACAAAGGGCGCTATAAGCTGTGTCATCTGTAGGTTTGCTTTTAATCCAGCAAAAGTCAGTGTTTGATTGTGACTCTGGTGCTGTATTATTGTGGAAGCAGAGTGCCTGCCTGCAGCACAGAGCAAAACCAAATCTTAGCAAAGGGCAGCTGAGGAGGCTCAGCCACGCATGGGAGGCCACGTGGTCGCTTTGCAAAGCAAACCTTGGCATTGTTAAATTGACAGCATTTTCCACGCTGCTGACACACCTGCTGGTGTAGTGCTTTCCGTTTGGTCAGAAGGAAAGTCGACAACTCTGAAATGCAATTTCTTCTTTGACTTGTAATTTTCCTTCAGTGATTCATTCATACCAGCTTCTTATCTACGTATCCCAGTGGCTCTGAGGGGTTGGATAATAGCGACAACAAGAATACTTAGTCTGGGGCTGGCCTCTTGCTTTAACAAACAGTTATCACTTGGAACATGTCCAGACTCAATCCTTGGGAAATTTGGACGTGCAACTGTCTTCAAAGTAAATGAAACTGTGCCTGTAAGTCAGAATTCACCCCTTACTCCAGCATATTCCTTTGAAAATGTTCTCCCGATCTAAATGGAGGCAAATGTTAAATAAAATTCCGTATGCTCTCTGAAACCTCCCTTTTGGCATCCATCTCTAAGGGTTCTCCTCTGATATTTTTCAGAGGTTGATAAATGGATTGCACATGTAGACACAAGCCTGATCCTCTCTCTGGGATTTCTTCACAGACATCAAAGATAGGAGCCATAATTTCCTTTTATTCCCCAGAATTGTAATCAACACTGTTCTGATAGGAGGAGAGGAAAACAATGCTCTCCTAGGTTGCCCTGACACTCTTGCTGAGAAAAAGTAACTTTGTTTACTCCCTCAATCTGTCTGGCAGGGGGGTCAAAGAAGGGACAAAGACACGAGCAGAAACCATTCCTGTTTTCCAGATCGTGTGGCCAGATAACTCACACAAGGCTTGATGGTTTTTATTTTTTTCTCTGGACAAATAGTCCAGGCCACTGGCTGTTCTTTATTTGGTCTGACTTATATTACTATAAGAAAGTAATAAAGGGTACCAATGGCATGATTTTAAAATATATTTATTGACACAGCATAGAAACAAATTAGGAGCTACATCTCTTCTCATGCCCACAGCCATGGTTAAAGAAAAATATGAGCAACAATAACTGTCTATCTCTACCTCAAACACCCACGAGAATGGAAGAGATTTTCTTCTTGATCTGAAAGCTGACAGTTCTGGCTATTTTCTCATTTGGCAAGAATTTAAAAAAAAAAATAGGCCCTTCAGAGAATAGGTTTTGCAAAATAAAGTTCAGCCAGGTGCAAGGTGAAATTTAACTTCAGCTTTTTCGTTGTCGTAGTCAAATAATAGTTATGCTCTTGGGCTTTCTCCTTGTAACTGTGTGCGCATTTAGCACCAGCTAATTTCTTGCAGCTCCTGAGTTGTCAAATATCTACTAATAGTTTGATTTTTACAGAGGATCTGCTTACAGTGTTCAGGTAGACTCGTGGACATTCATCCCCTTTGCAAATCCAGCCAGATGATTCAAAGGGTCACAGTGTCCGTGTCTAACGGAGAGTACTGCCAAACAAATACCTCCCATCAAGTTGTTATACCTCACCTCAGCCATTCAGCTGAAGCCCTTTGAAATCAAGGGATTGTCTGTGACTAAAAGTGAACATTATGTATTGTACAAGAGAGAAGAAACACGGCTTAGATGCTGAAATACTTCAGCTGAGGGCATGTATTAATTTTTTGTAACTCTGGCTCAGGGGACATGTCTAGGAAAATAGTGTCATCCAGTCTGAAGTGAATCAGACTCTGTATTTCTTTATACTTCATGCAGAATTAAGTTTAAATAACGTTCAAATATCGATTTAAGCAATTCTAGCACCAAATTACCTGAAGCTAAGGGGCATTGTTTTCATTTACACCCAGACCCATTTTCATCACCCTGGCAGTGTCAGGTGGGTGTGAACTACGTAAAGCTGATGTGACATGCTAGAGCTCTACTCAGTGGATACAGAAGAGCCTCAGAGGGTCAAGGAAGATAATCTCTCATAGATAAAGTCCCTTTGAATATTCAGTAGAAAGTGGTCTCAGATTTGGGTGATTTCTGAGAGCCTGATTCTAACAGTTTAGTTCATCTGCCGTGGTGTGAGCTGCTTTGACCTTCTCAGTGAAGGGTGTTAGGAGTCTATTTACACATTTTCCAAATGACACTGAAAGAGACCTCCAGTGAGGCCTCTAATCTGGGGCAGAGAGGGGTAACATGCTATGAGGGAAAAAAACCCTACCTTGTTATGCAGCCCTTTGAAGTCATTAAGAGGTTTCAAATGCTAGAGGGTAAAGATGGGGCATAGGACAGGGTTGAGGGAAGGGGATCAACGGCAGAAGTTAAAGCACTTAATCATGTAATACTAAAACTTATTATTTAATAATCTCAGCGCACTGCAGCTCCCAGCTGCAATGCAACTGAAGCTGGCAAAGAGCAACTGTAGATATCATGTGTCATCCTAGAGCAGAGCGCAGAGGAAGGAGTTTTGGCAAGGAAAACAGACAAATCCTTTTGCAGAAAAGTTCAGAGATATTCATCAGAGAGAGCAAATGGACCTCAGCTACTGCAGGCTTGTCTGAGAGTGGTTTATCTGACCTGGGAGGAAAGGTACCCAAAACAAGCCTGACAGTGTTTCAAACTGTGAAGAAACCTGATTTAGCAGACTTGCATCTATACTTCAAGTCTGTGTGCTTCCATTTACCAGCTTGATTTTGTCCTAGCATGAAGTATTATTTCATAACCTTTGCCAAGCTGCCGCTGAGCAACTTTGACTCTTTGGTCTTCGGCTAAAGAATTTTTTTTGGAACTTTTGAGAATGGGCTTGCAGAGAAAGTTGGGCTGGTCCATGCAACCAGTAGAAGTGGAGTGGGTCTTGGAGTCTCAAATGCCTGGGAAGTGTTTTCTACATCAGCATCATTAATCTAGTGAACCAATAGATCATTTTCCACTGTACTGTTCCACTTTTGCATACATTTTTCTTATTCTTCCATGTGAGATTGAGCTTGCACATGCTATTATGCAACATCTAGATGTTTCAAATTCTTGAAGAGAACATGACCTCACTTGCAATGTGTAAACCATAGTAGAAATACCATCATTTGTGCTATTAATCAAGGGTTTTTCTTTTGTTTTTCATGTTGTGTAGTTGTGACAGTGTCTAAGATGGCAAGGCAGTCCAAAAGATATTCTTTCTTTTCCTCTTGGCAAGAAATCACATGATCACACAGTTTTATTTTTTTTTTTAACTCATATTAAACATTACTAGAGTTAAGTAGCACTAAAAGTGCTACTGAAGCACTGTAGTTTAATTTATATGGAAATCGTACCTTCCACACTGAAGTGAGCCTCTGGTCAATAGTGTGATGGTTAAGGATTGGATGAGATTCAGGGATGAAGTTTAAGATTTCCAGAAGGCTGGATTAATTGAGGCAGCAGAGAAGTAAGTGAAAGATCAGACCACTTCCAAATCCAGTGCAGAATGTACAGAAAGAGAAGAAAAAAAGTTCTTCGGTGTCATTATCAGAAAGCTAAGAATTCAGGCCAGTCAGAAAGGGAATTTCTCCTAGTGAAAGAGTCATCATGAGAATGGCCAGGTAGGGAAATTTATTCATAGAACGGTGAGAAGATTCAAAGATGAAATCTAATTCTGGTTTTAAGATCCTTGGGATCATGAGGACGGGTAGTTTTGCTACACTAGAAATTTATAGCTTTTAGTTATCTATTAATATCTATTAAGAGGGAAATGAGCAGTGATTTTTCTAATTCATTCAAAATGCAAACAAACAATATATTTTAATTATTAAAAATGTTACATAATTTTCAGTGTTCAATGTCAGAAACATTTAACTGAAGTTATAAATTCTTTATTTTTTAACCCTGTGGTTTGCAGGGGTACTCTAGCAAAAGAAGACAATCCGGATTTAATTTAAAAACAAAGCATGTATTATTTGAAGATTCAAATAAACTTCAACTAGAAAATTCTATTATATTCTTTAGAAATGCTTCAGAATGTTTTGGAGTCTTAACCTGGTGTACACTGACAGTGAGAAACATGCAAAATTAATGACATGAAAATAAGAAGCAAACATTTCAGGCAGTAAGTGTAGAAAGCCTTAAAAATTGAAAGCAGCAATAACATTTATCTGTGTTCTGCATGGCACTCACCTTAGGGAAAGTTATTAATACATTTAGTGTAGGTGGTGTGTTGAAAATTACTTTCAGAGTTACAGAGTAATATATTATATCCCTTGCTATAGCTTCTCTTAAAACAAAGGGAAAATATTTTTAATACATTCATTTCCATAGCACTTTAAAACATATACAAGCTTTCTCCCTTTTTTAAAATGTTATTTGCAAGAATTCGCATTAATCAATGACTGCGTTATCACTTCCCAACAAAGAAATAAAATATATCAAACGTTGAGCATGCACTGAACAGAGCAATCACATGAAGTAGTTTATTTTTTACCACGTGGCTCTTAGATGTAAAATGAAATGGAGAACATAAACAAACCCTTTCAGTGTTTATTAGTGCTCATAAGGTCTTCTCATGGTCATCTCTCGAGAAGTTGTTTCTTTGTTGTTGTTGTGTATAGGTTTGCATTAGAAGCCTATCTTTTTCTCCTCCTCCTCCACAACTCCTGTAACTGTGTGCTAAAATTGCAGGAGTCAGAGTCAAAACTAAGTCTTTTGTCTGGAGAACTGCTTGTTTCTAGCAGCAGTAAAATTTTCACCATCTATGTCCCTGCACACCATCCTTCCTGAGGCAAGGTCTCTTGGGAAAACGAATTGGTTTTTTGTTGGTTGCAGAGGGCTTCATTAAGCCTGAAGAAAATAAACGCTGCAGGCTCCAAGTGCACTCCTTCCTCAATTCTCTGGACAAGTCACTTGGTGATGGGTGACGTGTCCGTGTCCCAACGCTAATGACATGGACATATCCATCTGCTTTTGGTCTCCTTGGTCTCCTTTTAAACAGTAGGAATTTTAATAGGAAACGCAGGGACCGACCCCAGGGCAGAACAGCAGTGCTCTGCTCTGGCCCGAGAGCATCCTCCACAACCACGAGTTCTTCTGTGGCCTGAAGTCATGGACCTGCAAACACCAGCTAGAACCTGGATAAGTCATCTAGATCTGAAACTGCAGTAGCACTTCAAAGATTTGAAGGCTGGGGTTCTAAGGAGTGGTGACAGCTGATTTACATCAAGCAATACATGGATTTGCCTCATCCTTCTTTTCTTTCTTTTCTCAGCCTCAGGCTTCTTTTCTTAAAAAAAAAAAAAAAAAAAAAAATAAGAATACATTTCTATTTTTCTCCCAAAGGATAAATATAAATCATCTATGAAAACTGGAATATTTTAATGACACATTTCAAAAGACCAACCACTCCATAACAAGCTATTAGCATCAGCTGAAAGCGGAGCTTGCTCAGGGAGACAATTGGAAGTCCCCAGATATATCTTATTAATTAACAGGAGAACATCATTGTCAGCATCTCTGAATAATTTATCCACCCTATTAACTATTTTGGTCCTAAATTTTTTCTGGATATTCATCCTCTGTGAGTGATTGCAGGAAGAATATCGACGCTTTAATAGTGATATCGATCACTTTTATAGCATTTGGCAGTGATTTTTAGCACCAACTCATAAAACTGGTGGAACAGAGTGATGAATAAGGATTTGCAAATTTGAAGAGCTGCACAGATATTAACTAATCACTGCAACATCACTGAGCCAATGTATGTTATTATGCTGATGGGAATATTAACATAGAGTGACTTTCCATATCTTGAAAATCAGAGCTCACAACTTCACACTTTTTTCTCTTTATTTTCACTATTTAATGATAACAGCCCAGAACTGCTGAGTACGTGCAGTAATTTTATGGATGTCCACCTCCTCGGAATCTGTCATAGACCTTGCAGAGTGTTTAAGTTCTCAGGTGATAACAGCCACACCCAACCAAGGAACCAAAACAACAGACAGCAGGTTGTGCCGATGCCCCCAGCACACTCCCAAGGTGATGTACATCACTTTGCAGCTCTCTCCTGTGCCCAACCCACCTCACTTTTGATAAGAGGGAGGAGATGAGCATTGCACTGCAGCAGCCAAAGCTGGAAGGATGGGCATTGAGAGGAGGGGCAGTAGCCTGTTCCCTCGTGGAGATATAGAAAAATCCCTCCTTCTTGTGTCACAGCCCTCAGCACGTGTGAAGGAGTGGTAGGGTGCTGTGGGCTTCAACAGAGATCTCCTGGGACCTCTGAGCACTGCAGCACACGGATCTCCAGATCTGTCACAGACTGCTTTGCTTTAAATGATTGTTCTGCCACTTTGCGCCTACTAAGCCAATCCCAGAAATCAGACTTAAAGTACCATTATGATAATATTCGCAGTAGTGAAGGTGCCTTGTTCGTTGCTGCTTGTATTTTCATCCTTTGCCTCCATTTTATGTGCTTTTCTCTTTCATGTGCCACTAATTACCAGTGATGAAAGAGATTCTCCTTTGCTGATCCTTCCCAGTCAGGACTGGACGTAGCAAAGCTGAACATATCATGAATACCACTGCAATCTGAGGCATACACAGCTGCCCTGGGAGGAACTGGCCTGTCTAGCAGGGCTGGTAGAAATACTGAGGAGCTACTGCAGGTTTCCTCAGACAGGGACAAGCCAAGGCACTAAATGTGTGCGATGGTTTGTCTTTGAAATGCACCCAGTCATGGAAAAGACTGATACACAAATTAAAGGCTGAACCGTTGCCTCCTCAGGCTATACGGATAAATTTGCATTGATCTGGGCTGTGACAGCTCTTGATTCCACAATCTTTCTTTGAAGGAGACTCAATAACTCAAGGTGTTGTAACTCTAATGCTAAAAGATGGTGTGAGTGGATGGTCTAATTAGACACTAAACAATGTCGCCGCTCATTTGAGACAATAGGTGTGAAACCACAAAGGAAGTGGCATTTGTAAAGACCCTGTTTATACCTGTCTTCTGATGGCAAATGCTTCTGTCCCATAAAAATTTTCAACTTGAAACTAGTTCAATGGGGAACTAGTTTATATGTAACCATGAATCATTAGTTATGATGCTGGTGCTTTGGTTTCCTAAAACATATTGGGAGCTAGTTTAAGTCAGAGGACCATTTTAGCATAGGGGACCACTGCCCAAAATTAAAGTGAAATGAGATACAGTGAGGGGTTTTCTCGATGTTCTACTGTGTTCTACTTCATTTTTGCTCTGGAGCTCTTCTCAGCTAAAGCTCTTTCTTAAGAACCTAGGTCTGGTAAAGATGGGAGAAGAAGAGTTTCAGCTCAACAGTGAGCCATAGAAACCTTTCAGACAAAATACTTGTGTATAAACATCCGGACCTGTGGTGCATAATGCAGATTTTGATAGCGTGAGGTTTTAAAATAATAGAAAATTGGTTAGGGATGTCACCTAATCCATCCCTTGACTCACATTCAAGCTGGCTTATTACTGATAAGTGGAACCGCTATGCATGAATATCGCAGATCACAGAATCTTTATGCCACTCATGCATTTTCTTTGTGCTTCTCCTACTTTTGTAGCCATGATTGCACTTGGGGAACTGTAAAGCCAAAGTTAAGTGCCACAGACTCTTTAAAAAAGATAGCAAGCATTTATCTCCAATGATTTTACATTTAATTTATCGTAGCTATAAAATAAGATAAAAATTTAAATGTGCCCATCCTGCCCGTTGTATTATCCTACACAGAGAAATGCAGCATATAAAAGCACATCAAAAGAGCTTCATTGCAGTGGGAAATTCACTACTCAAAGTGCAGTGCAGGTTGTCTTAACCTGAATCCATTTGTCCCTGTGTTTTATGTTATAACCACTGCCTCGTAACATCCAATTTCTTTCTACACATTGCTATGCAAAAGAGCACTTTGTTTCCCTTTAGCAGATAAGTTATGGTTAAAGAAGGAAATAGGAATAATAATAGGGAGTGTGAAGCAACTTTTACAGTAATGATCACTGTCAGCCCACCCTATAGGAAGGGGTATCACTTGGAATAAACTTGGACATTGGCACTGAGAGAGTAAGTGCTGGGAAGAAAAATCCGTAAGCAGACTACAAGCGATGGAAGTTAAGCAATGTGGAAGGTGCACAGATACAGGAGGCTTCTTCAGTGCCCTGCATCAGTATCACCATCCCACAGAGCTACCATTCCCCTAACTGCCAAGGCAGCTGTTCTACATGTTGGATAAATGAAAAAGGACTGGTTGGAGCATAAAGGATATGCTCATACCTCTTTACTCCATGTTTTCTCACATCTTTAAAAACATTTGGTTGGTTCCAAAGGCTTGGTGCATCTGTTTCCTTATCAGTGAATGGAAATGAAGGCTTAGTACCTGTCATACCTCCCACTGTCCTCACACACAACAAAATAAGTCTCAGCTGTTATTCTTATTAATTTTCTTTTGCATTTCAGGTAATTCTGTTCTTTGCAGTAGATATAAAATGAACCTGATAAGTGAAGCACAGAAAATGGGATGGTGTTCAATGATCCTCTACATCTCATAGTGATACTCATGATCAAGATATTACCTTACCACAAGTCAGCTTGCTAAGAGAGAGTGCTAGGGAGCCAAACCAAAAAAAACCAAAAAACAAAAAACAAACCCTCAAACCCCTTAAACAAAAAAAACCAACCCCCCACCAAAATCAAAAAGGAAGAAGAAAAAAAGATGCCTAGAAAAGAGAAACAATTACTAATAAAATCAAGCATCAATAGATAGTGATGTCCTTTACTGTGAAATTGTATGTCAGTTCCTATTCTCATGGTCCATCAAATACTACTCTTCTAATAATCTGTCAGGTCTAATCAGAGGGAGCCAGCCAGCCTACCAAAATGTTTTGTGTAGCTGGGAGCTTCATGTCATGACCAATCAGGCACTACTGTCTCTGTCACTTTATGATATATGTTTTAAAGAAAGCATGATCAACTCTGTGCCGAAGGCATATTTTAAAGATTTAGTTTTTATTATTTTTGTAATAATTTGGATTTGCTAATCAAAAGTTCTGCTTTGCTTCAGTAACCTGAGCAGCTTTAGTGAGATAAAAAAGCAAATGAGAATGAAAGGAATGATGAAGCTGCTTCTTAAAGTGTTTTGGGAATTTTTTTTGGTTTTGTTTTTTCCCCAGGGTCAAAACTCATTTGCATAGTTAGGGTGATGCAACTCATTTCCACAGATGTCTTTCCTTATATCTTTTAGAAACCCACTACGCAGTAAATGTAAATCAAATGTAATTTTGTTCAAAATGTATGGTCCAAAGTTTTCACTTCATATAAGGCCATGAAAAATACCCTGATTTATGCTGAAGATAAACTTGATATAGTGGCTATTTCATTAATAAAAAAAAGAAAAAAGAAAAGGAAAAAAAAAAAAAAAAAGAGAAAATATAAGGGTAAAACCCAACGTTCTGGCCAGGATAATAATGCTTGTCCCTCAATGAATAAGCATCTTAAGGCCAGGATGCACACAGACTTTCTAAGGTTGGAGGACATTGGCTGATGCAATCTCTGTATTACCACTACCCCACACAGCTTTGGAACTTCTTGTCTCTGGAGAAAGTTAACCGAAGTTCAAGCTCAGTTTGTCCTCCTCTGAACATCCCATCTATCCAAAGGGCTGGAAATGTTAATAACTACACTAAAAAACTGACAAAAACCAGAACTTGAAATAATGACGAGACAAAACAGGGCACAAAACAGGGGCAGGGAAAAGCGTAAGCAGCAGAAAACTTAATTTCACTCTGTCCTTGTTTGCAGACTTACCCACCTCTCCGGAAGAACAGCTTCCAAAATATTACAAGCTATGTGATATCTTTTCTTTCTTATTCTTGTTTCCACTTTAGATTGCCTCCTGAAGTTTCTCCATCTCTTCTTTCTAATCTTGAGTCACAGTATGAACATTTGCCCTAAAAACTACTAAAGGAGAATCAGCCCATTGGGAGGAAAAGAGAGATTAATTTGTAACAGTTAATGAAATTAGTTTCTTCCAACTTTTTCTTCCACCTATAGATTACAAAGTACTCAAACACATAATTAGTTTTATTTTTTCACAGGCTTTGGGGAAAAAAAAATTCCAGTGAAAACTACATTTAGGAATAGCTGACTTTAAGTATCTGAGCAGAAAAAATAAAAGCATACCCCCTCCAGATCAGTTATTTAGCCTCAGAAATGTCATGGCATAATTCACCTTCCTGAGCTTCAACATTTTCTTCCTTAAAAACACTCTAGCACAGTAGCTGTCCTCCTCAAAGTACTCCGTGAAGATTTTAAGCATATTAAACTGATAACAGACTGATGAATATTTATAGTTAGATTTTTTTTTCTTTTCTCCAAAAAGTCTGTGGAAAGTTCAGGAGAAATGTCCAGGATAAAAGTCAGTCTTGGAAAAAATATTAAATAGCACTATCTCCTGTTGATGAAATACCACTTTCTGAAGCTTTTTGTGAAGTCAGTAGAAGATTTCACAACAAGATCTCAAGATTTCACAACAAATATGAATATTTGGGGTCCAGGCCTTTGTTCACAGTCTGAATCCCGTGCCACCACCCTTTTACAGGCTATGATCCAGGTTAGAATGTTTTTTATCATATTGAAGCACATCAGTAAGCTCCTGTACCCTGGAGGGCCGAAGGACTCCTTGACTGGATAATGAATTTTCTTTCTGTTAAAGGTGTCTGGATGGTCTTCTACTGTTTGTCAATGGCGACCAAAGCAGATAATCAGATGTTCCCCTAAATATAGTTGTAGGATTTTAGGTGGGTACCTCAGCTATTCTTTTGCCACCTTGCTGAACCAACCATAGAGAAAACCAGTGTCTTTTTCCTTGGAATAGTGCTAAGACATTTGTTATGATCCCCTCACTCTTAGCAACCACAACGGCATTTCTCCATGCTCTCACCTTGCCCTTCAAACAGTCCCCTGTTGATCCTGCTCCTATCACGGAGCAGATGTTGGGATCACAGCCAAGAACTATTTTGAAGGAACTCTTGTCTGCAAAGAGTACAACACCTGCCACAGGAGTGACCTGAGCCATACCTGAATTCAGGAAAAGCACTCATTTGTGTCATCAAGTGTTCCTCAGATCCGTCCGCCCTCAGAGAACCTTTGTTCATGATGAAAGTGGAAGTATTTTATCCTCAGTAAATATGGAAAATTTTTGTAGAAACTAATCTTCTAATCTTCTAATCTTGCATGAGATGAGCCCACCTCCTGCTTGAAAATTGTACCTTTCATTTTACTCTGAATGTACAAGAAATATTTCTTGGTGTTTTATCTGAGAGACCCTTAATCTCTTCTTTTTAAATACATATTACAGATGTTTCTGTTTATCAGTTTTCTGTCTTTGTGCAGGGCAAAGATCCCTTGACTGCTTTTTCTGATCACTTGGGAGAGATCAGATTTTATCTTTCTAATCTTACACAGAACTTTTTATTTTATATTTCTCATATACCTCCTGCATCTTTCTTTAAATAAACACAAAAATCTTTGCCAGCCTGAAGGCTGCAGAGGCTACAATTCCATCTCTCCTCAAAGCTCCTCTGAATTCTGGGTTGTAGGATTCCCTCTCATAGGACAGAATACAATGACAGTTAGCTGTCCTCAGAATCACAGATGCTCTGCTCCTATGACAGTCTGGGAAACAGAAAACATCCTTCACAAAGGAAAAAAAAAAGTAAATTACCATTTAGCTCTGCATAGCTTTTCCATTCAGTAAATACTGATAGGCTTGAAAACCATAAGCTTAATTCTATCTGAAAAATTTTTAGAATTCCTTTGTAGCCTAAGAGTGTAACCCTCAATGGCCTCATTTTCTTTGCAGCTTAGATGCCTTTGGAAATATTTCTGGAAGAATATAAAAATGATCTCTCCTTTTTTGCCTATGAATAAACTCAGACAAAACAAGATGAAAAAGGGGTTTTTTTCCCTTAAATTCAGGAAGAACATGTGAGATTTTAAAGTTACAATTATTTTCAAAGGTGAATCTTATTCTCACATCATTTCAAAAGATACTGACCCTTTGGAGATTTGTGATCTGTCTTGAAACTTGGTGTCATGAGATGCGAGCAATCTGACAGTGGAGGGAATATAGACTGTCTCTCCTTCCTGAGTCCCTTCCTCCCAAACATGTGCTAATTACATTGGAGAGGCTCAGAAAATGTTATTATGAAGACTTATAAAGGATTGTGTTTCATGAGACTGAACACTGAGCTCCCCATGGCTTGAACCTTGCTACAACAGCTAAAATGTTGGCACAGGGAAAATGTTTTAAAACTTTCCTTTCCACATTGTCCATGCAAGTGCTTGTAAAAGAGTTATTCCAGGGCAGAATAATGGAAGGAGCTGGTGAGAGTGTTTCCATCCCAACCTGGTGCTGAGTGCTCTGTAGTTGAGCTTTCTTAAGACAGAGTTACGGATGCTGTTGGAGGATTGCAGCTTCTGGTGATCCTTCCTGTCGGGCTCATGTAGTTAACTTGTCATCTTTGAAAGCCCCAGTGTGGGGATTCCTGAAATAATTACACCAAGCTAATTATCTAAAGTCTGAATCACTGCAGATGACGCTTGACTGGTTGGGGTGCAGCACAGACTCTTCTCTCCAGCAGCCCATTTATCTGAGATGAGTCAGGAAAATGGTGATCTCATTACTCTTACAAACACTATTCTGGGATATGGTTTAGTCATAGAGATTATATTTTCTTTTTTTTTTCTTTTTTTTTTTTTCTAGAAGGGTTAATATGAACAACAAAGTCATCATAGCAATAAATGTGGTTTAAATCAGGTCTGTAATGTCTGAAGAAAAGCCTTGGAATGACCTCCAAGTTTTACAGACAGTATTCATGTCCTTAAAGTATCACTACCATGTAAAGAAGCCTCACAGCTGATACTGTCAGATTTGCTAAAGCTCAAAGCAGCAGTGGAGGGATTACTTTCTCCTTCCTGAATACTTATCCGTATCCTGCAGTACTCCAGTCTTTGTACATCCCTTTGGAGTGATCCAGATTTGCCTTGTTCTCTCACACACTTCCTTTGGATCCCACTTTCCATCACCAAACATAGGAAAACAAGAAATAAAATAAAGTGTGAGAGAAGGAATCAAGGTGCCCGTGATTTCCTGTGCCTCTGATGAATACCCAGTGGCATCGGCAGGTGCCGTGAAACTGGAAGTTGTGCAGTATTTTAAAAACATTCTGTATTTTCTGCAGTCAGGAACAGCACTCTGAGTAGACTTGGAGTATAAATGGATGATCTAGACCGTGATATGTTCCATAATACAGGTGTGCATCGTTGTAATTCCCTATCTGCTTTTAAATTTTTGGTTCAGTACAGTTCACTTTTGAAAGATCTCAATCTAATTTAGGAGAAATCCCTAAAATTACTTGGTGTTCAGCAACAGTAAGTAGTCCCCCTATGTAATTCCTCTGAGGGAAGTTGAGATGGATATCAGCCATTCCTGGTCTCATGCAGCGTGGCTGTCCAAAAGCCAAAGGGGCTGTTTCCAGAAAGCCATTGGCTCCAGATTCAAATTTAGAGAGAAGAAAACCAACAATTTAAAGATTTGGGGATATTTTGCTTTCATCTACTTCTGATATATATGGCAGGCCCAAAATAAGTGACAAAGGCATAAGATTTGAAAGCTGTAGTGGGTAATATCTGGAAAAGACTAAGCTCTGATGGCCAGTTTAGTTAGCTCTCCTGATAACACACCCAGGGCAGCTGGAGACATAATTATTACAAAACATCATCTCCTTTGAATGGATAGCTACCTAATCCTGACACTTAATTTAGAGGCAGCAGAATAAAGCAAGGTGTCAAGTTCTCAAATTTACGTTTCAAACCAGCTGTTGTTCCTGGCTTTAATTTTCTGGTATTCATTCTTGCAGATACTAAAATGATGCCCTCTGTGCTTGTATCTCTATCTTTTTCTTTCCTTTTCTTTCAAGGTTCTTCTGCATTTCAGCGATGCATTAATTCGATTACTTATCAGTCATGTAAGTGCAGTCATTCATGGCATCAGGACTGAATACAGACTCTAGTTTTGCTTGTCCCCTAAGTTCTAATCCCTACAGTTTCTGAAAATGCAGACATTTTTCTTTGAAACTTGCTGGCTCTGACGAAATTTTCACCCAGAATTTTTCACTGGCTCAAAGGCTGGATAGTAGGCTGAGAAACAGAGTTCGTAAAAGGCAGATGTATCAGACATTCAGCCTGGATACAATGAACTGCAATCCTAGGATCTGTCCTTCACTGTATTTCTACCCCATGCAAGGGGCCTTTCGAGCCATGGTCTGACCTCAGTATCTCTCCAAGAAGTGGTTTTGGTGTATTTCAAAGTGTTTTATTCATGTGTGACATTTGGCTGGCAACCATCTTAGTCTCTTGTTTTGCCATTCATCTGTGATTGCAGGAGCTTGCAGGCAGCATCTTTCCACCAGGGAATGTCGTTGGGCAAGGGCAGTAGCTGGAAGTGAGACACAGGAGTAGGTCCAGGGACCTGTGCGTGGGGACGGTGTTTAGTCACTCGATGGCATTTTTCCATTGGAGTCAAAGGGAACCAATGGCCTGTAAGGGTTCTGTCAGCCCACAGAAGGAAAGGAAATGCTTTTGCCAAATCTCCCCAAATGAAGAATGAACCTAAATCTAAAACATTATCAAGGGACTAGGCCAAAACAAACATTTCACCAGCAGGTTTTATCCATTCTGCAACACCTAACCAGGCTACCGAATTATGTAATTACAAATGCCTGGTGTAATTCCTGCCAGGTCATTTCCCATGGTAGAAGTTTAAGCACAAACAATCATTCAATTACTTGAAAGCCCTTCATCACCCACGAGCATTTCCGTAGCTGCATGGTACACATAGACTGATTTGTTTCTACTCATCTCTCTTTTAAGCACCTCAGAGCTTGTTCCCACATATTTTACTCTTTTGCACATCTTTTTCTATGCTGGCTTTGAAACTGGAGGCTGCAGTTCTTATGACAGTTTCTCTGGCCTTAAATGAATTCTTTGATGGAGTAGTGCTTTGCTGTGTGATCTTTCAGTGTTTTCTGAATTGCTGGTAGGTCCTCCATTCCATAGGAAAGGGATTTAAAGATAAATATTAATTTAGAGTATCACATTATGTGTTTCAAGAGCTTGTTAAATATTTAAAGAGAGTTGTGTCTGTTTCAAGAATGTCCCAACCTACAAATGTAAGAAGGATGATATATGTTTTTTATCCTGCTAGAAAGATGTCAATTTAAATTATGTTTGCCTTATTCAGAATAGAAGGTTCTTAATACTGAACTGGAGAGAGTGGAAATCCACTATAAATTGAGGAGCTCATGTTCTTTATTTGCTGCAGGAAAACCACCATTGAGAGTGCTCGGAAATCCACTAAATTAAATAAAAAATATACTCAAGAACTTCATGAACTTTGAATCATAACAATTTTTTTTTCTTTTTTGCAATGACAATGGAGAGTATTTCCTAAAAACAAAATAGCATTCTGGCTGCTGCAGTTCTGTCCTTTCACTTGACCATTTCTGTGTCTCAAGTATTTGTGGAGGAACAGAGTAGATCCATGAGAGTATTTGTCTGCTTGCACCTCTGTCCAAAGGGACTGTGAGAGATACAGAACTGGGTAAATGTCTACCCCACTTAATCTCTGCAGTGTCAAAAGTAAATGTTGTTCAGCAATCAAGTCTAAATCTTGATTACAGTGAGTGGATAGGCATAGCTTCATACTGATTTATCCTGTTTATCTAAACGCTTACCAAACTCAGGCTGGGAATCTCCATCCCATTGGAGTTTCCTGTCCTTCCAGGTACACCAAACTTTTCTTTACAAAGAATATCTTATTCTTAAGAATCTTGAAACAAATTGGCATTTTACTTTATTTCCACCTAAAGATCAAATTTAACCTACCACACAGGTATGACACTGGTATGCAACATAGAGCTGGTAGTCCTCAGGGCTGCAATAACTCCCTGCCTTATTCTATAAATAAGACAAGAGGCAAGGCAAGGTAATTTATCTTTGCATTTGACAAGCACTGGTATTTTGTAACTGAAAGAATTTAGGGAAAACACCATTTGATTTGCATGATGAGCGACAGCGTTAGTGGAGATAACAAATTCATTTCAATAGAAGCACTCTGAACTGAACAATACATTCATTAAAAGAGCAGTTTCCTGATTAGACAGTGGAGCAAATAGCTTTTTCCCATTTTCCCATCAGATACACTTTACATAAGCAGTAGCAGAGAACAGGGCATATGTTTATCTGGCTGCCACTTTTCCTGTGGGTGCACAATGACAGTACAGTGCTTTTCAATGCCATGGTGGAGCAGAAGGGGGTGATGACACCAGATCTGTGCATCCACAAGTGTGCAGAAAACAAATCTGACTGATTTTACAGGCAGGACCAACGACTCAGGACGGCTGGATATTTCACCATTTCAAATTACTTGACAGGGTAATTTTAACAGCAAGAACATTACTAAAATTGAAGTGAATATGAGTAGGGTCTGAAAAAAGGAGCATTTCACTGGGCTGTTGTCCTTGTAGCCATGACCTCAGCATTAGGTGATTTGCTTACAGTACCTCTTGTGGGGATTAATCTGCAAAGAGACCTATGTGACTCACAGATCCCTTACCCAGGACTATAAAAACCCTCACTTTATCTGGAGATTACTTACTTAAGATTACATATGTTCACAGAGCAAATGAATCTCACTTCAGTTTGATAGGATGAAGACAGTCTGTCCATCTTTAATGGATTTTATTATTAGTGAGCAAATAAAGACATAATTCAACATATTACTGAGATAGTACCTGCATTTATTTAAGGTACTTAGAGGTGAATCATATAATAACCGCATTTATAACACAAATAAAATAAAGTAATAAACCAATAGGTTCAAATGACTAAGTCTTCAAATTATTGCAACAGATACAGCACAG
Organism: Mohoua ochrocephala; assembly: GCA_013398855.1. Lineage (NCBI taxonomy): Eukaryota > Metazoa > Chordata > Aves > Passeriformes > Acanthizidae > Mohoua > Mohoua ochrocephala. The sequence goes on along the minus strand of VZTA01014279.1, from coordinate 30,449 downwards.
CATCGGCCAGCCGGACAAGGGAGGGGATTGTGCTGCTCTGCTGTGCACTGGGATGGCCTCACCTCCAGTGCTGGGGGCAGTTCTGGGTGCCACAGTATAAGATAGATAAAAAGCTATTAGAGAGTGTCCAGAGGAGGCCATGAGGATGGTGAAGGGTGTGGAGGGGAAGCCGTATGAGGAGCAACTGAGGTCACTTGGTCTGTTCAGCCTGGAGAAGAGGAGACTGAGGGGAGGCCTCATGGTGGCCTCCAACGTCCTTGTGAGGAGATGAGGAGGAGCAAGTATCGACCTCTTCACTCTCATGGCCGGTGGCAGGACTCAAGGAAACAGCATGAAGCTGAGTTGGGGGTGGCTTAGGTTGGATATCAGGAAAAGGTTTTTCACCCAGAGGGTGGCTGGGCACTGGAACAGGCTCCCCAGGGAAGTGGTCACAACACCAAACCTGACAGAGTTCAATAAATATTTGGACAACGCTCTCAGGCACATGGAGGGATCTTCTTGGGGTGTCCCGTGCAGGGCCAGGAATTGGATTCATTGATCCTGATGGGTCCCTCCCTATCCAGCATAGTCCGAACCAGTCGCTCAGAGAAAGACAGTGTGCAAAAAGATTATTGAAAATGAGTGAAAAAATAATGAAAATGTTCTACTCGGAATTGTAATCAGCAGGATGGGAAAGAATCAGATAATGAGTGTATTAACTTTCCTTGCACAGAAACCTCAGAATGTGCTGTTTATTTTGAAGGATAATGAAAGACTGAAAGAGGCAACAAAGCATGGAATGTGAAGAAGAAAATAAAGGGATTAGAGACAGACAGACTTTTGTATAAAACCACCAAAGAAGGGAAGAAAATAGAAGGAACAGAGAAATTGAAGCAGCAAATAGAAAGGAAAAGAATCCAAGGGAATATAGGCCCCAGAATGAAGGTCCCACAAAAGATCTTTTTTCTTAATTAAAACAAAAAGGAAAGTGAAAAAGGATAAAATGCTGTTGGGAAAGCAAAATTGTACCATTGCCTCACCAAAAGAAAGAAAAAAGATACAACACAGAAATGAAAACTTTAGGGAGTGATAGAAAAATTGTAAAAAAGTAGTAAAGAGTTTTCTGCGCTTTACTGTATCTCCCATCTCCTCATGCATGGCCACTATTCCTGTTGTTTCCAGTGTTGATCCAGTGTCATCACCATTGCCAGGGGTTTTCAGCAGCCCTTACAGCACAGAGATATTTTTTAAATAATTGCACATTGTTCAATTATTTAAAAAGAAGAGGCATGACATGAGTAATTATGGATCTCCCTAATCTGATAGGAATCATCAACAAAATATGACTAGTAAAGGATCCTGATAAAGAAATTAATGAGTTTACAGAAGAAAAGATTCAAACTGACTGGATATGTTTGGTCAACACTACGAAGTTAGACAGCAAAATCAAAATTGTTGATGTACACACCCAAGTAGAAGGGTGATATCTAATATTGATATCTAATGACTTCCTGATTAATAATTGAAATAGCATGAATTCAACAGACTAGACTGTAAATGAACGAAAACTTGCTTAAATAATTGTTCTGAAATATTCTCAGAAATAGGAAATCTTGCTGATCTGCTGTCTCTACTGTGATCCCATAGGGGTTGGTTCATAGCTGAGCACATTTAAATTTTTTTCTCATATTTAAATAAATTAATCTTCTGTCATAACCTTGAAAGAATTTCTTAAAATGCCTAATTATAAAGTCATACGTGTCATAAAGCAGGATACAAAACATAATTGCAGAAGAATAGATCTTATTGTTGGAAACACTGATAAACACTTGAGGTTTATGGGGGAGAATTATAGTTCCCAATGTAACAAGAGTGGTCAAAATGGTTAGCCTCATTTTTAACTATGCAACTGAGAAAGTGCTGAATAGGAATATTTACAGTCTCTCTTGCAATCAGCATTGAAGGGCCTGGTACTGGAGTACCACATCTTATAACCTGCCCTTTAAAATGGGAATTTCAGCAGCTGGAGAAGGGTCAGAAAAGATTGAGAAAAATAATGAGTTAGATGCATGTCTTTGAGAGTTTAATCTATTTAGTTCACAAAAAAAACCAAGTTATGGGTGAGCTGTTTACAATCTATATCCTTGGGGAAGAGATCAAAATTAGTAGCAATTTGGGATTTCTATTACTTTTCTTTTTCGTTATGCTTCATCCAAAAGCAAGGAACATCTTCTTCCTCTACAGCGTAACAAGGAAGATTTAGGCAAGAGCAAAAGTGGTATTTTTAACAACAGAAGTCTTCAGTCACTGTAGCAATGTATCCAGGCAGGTAATACAATCTGCATCACTGAAAACGTATATAGGAATGTTTGATTTTTCTCTCAAAAGGATATTCTAGCTCAAGGATAGCTAGTGGATGTGAAGTGGGAATTAATAAAGAGCATTCCAGTAGCCTGTGTTAGGAGGAGGTCATATTTGCAGATTGTGATGTGTTTTCCTGGCCCTGACATCTATTAGACCCACATAACCATATACTCTGGAAAAACCTGACATTCCCACTAATGCCTCTCTGCTAAAAAAACTCGGATGGCAGGGCTTTGTGAGTGTGTAATACATATATCATGCTATAGACTAAGGAAATGCAGCAAAAGTCTTACAGAGAAGTAAATAATAAAAAAGAAGGAACAGTGTCCTTGTCCTTGTATCTGTAAAGTAATTCTAAAACATTCAAAAAAAAAAGTTTTAAGGCAAAGATGCTTCTCAGACCAGTGTGAGTAAAGAAGTGCTGACATTCGGGACCTGTCTGAGGGATGCATCACGGACCTCATGCCCAGACAGGCTCCAATGGTCCATGTATCTGTCAGAGTTTCTTAAAGATTACATCTCACTTTGTTAGAGCCACATAATACTCAAAACCCAGGGTAAGGCCAACACAGATGTAAAATTTGAAACAGCAAATACTTCCTAATAAAAGGTTCAGCATCAGCACTCATGCTGCAGGAAGAAGAGTAGGAAAAGAATTTGTAGTGTGTAAGTAATGATAGCCTGCATCACTGCCTCTGAAGCTTTGCTTTGAGACTTGGGGGAGGCCTTCAAAACTTGTGGTCACTGTGCACCAAGAGGGAAGTTTGCATGTGCCTGACACTGACAGGCAGTGCTGCTCTGAAGGGCTTCCTGCCCTCTGCCACCAAGGAACAAGGATGGAATATTCCCTCTGTTGGGATCCCTGTGTGTCAGTGCTCCCGAGCTCTCTCTGTGGGCTCAAACAATAGGCCCTCCCACCCTGCCTGCCTCCTCTCTCCAGGGAAGGCGGCAACAGCCATCGATTTGCCAGGCACAGCTTAGGCACAGACTGACCAAACCTAAGAAGCGTGGAGGTTGTTCTGGAGTTTCCAGGGAAGAGGGGTTTGGCTTCAGCTGTTAAATGGTTTCCTATGCTTGTGGCTTCTTCTGTTCTCTCTCTTCACACTAAAAATGTCATGCCAACCTGCTTCACATCCAGCAGGCTGGCAAGGCAGGCAGAGAGCAAGCAGATATTGTGCTAATGCATCCTGCAGAGACACAGTTTTCTGCTCGTGTTTAGTGCCTTTTGCTGAAGGCACCAAAAAATCCCACCACACATTTCTGTCTTTTACAATGAGGCTTTATTCTGCTTTCTGTTAGGGTGCTGTCGCAAGACGTCTTTTAAAAGTCTGTAGGATAAAGAGATAATGCTATGCAAGCTTTTCCCAGGGAATTGAAAGCCATTTGTATCATTATTTAGGCACTGCCAGTAGAGGCTGTTCACCTAAAAAATCATTAAATTTAAAGAAGCCTTAACACCGCATACAAGTTGCTGTAGTCAGCAGAAGTTATATCCATATGTACTCCATCTTTTAATCTCATAAGTGACAGCTGCTGCTAAGACTTTGTGACATGTGATACCAGGAGCAGGGAAAATTGCCTGACTGAGGAAGATATATGCACTGATGTGCTTTATCAACCAGAAGTCCAGAGGCGATCTAGCAAAACCAACTCTGCTCAGAAGCTAAATACAACTACAGAGATGTGGGAGAGCAACTCTCTCTCTGTCTCATTAGTGTTATGCAAGGGACATTCAACTAGTGTCACAAAATGAATTGTATAAGTGTTAATGCTTCATTAAGAGTTCCCACTCTCAGTAGTCATTCCTCATTTATGTCCATTAACTGGTGTCTTCACAGGCAGATGGCTGGTGGGATATTTTGGCATAAAAAGGCAAAAAGGAGATGGAATTCAGAAAAAAACCCACATTTTCTCCTGGTTGGTGCACCAGGTAAGCTGCACCTCAGTTCATCATGCAGCTCCCTTGATAGTGCTGGCAGCAGGTAGAATTTCCACCCCCCACCCCTGAATTGAGTAAATTTTGAAAAAAATTAAAAGGAAAACTTTAGGTTCACTGCCGTGAATCAGACCAGGAAACCAGATCCACAACAATCCTACTGAGTGCCCCATTCTCTCAGATATAAAACCAGTCTTTCTCCCAACCAAGGGATGTTAAATTATTTATTAAAACATAACTGCTTCCCCAAAAGTGACCGAAAGGGGGACTACGTAGTCTGGTTTTGTCAGTCGATTGGAGGGGGGAGAATTGCAGGCCTTGAAAATGAATCACCAAAATTTGAGAACAGTCTAAATAGGAGACTGTTGGCAGTTACATCTCAAGTCTCTCAGTCTTTGGTTTGTTACTAGAAACATTATCTTCAAACATAACAATCCTTTCCTGAGGACACTTCAATTGAAATTGTCACATTCCTACACAGGATTTTAATTGACTCAAATCAGAATTTTTTGACAAAAAGCAGTCTGACAGGAAATGCTGACGCATTTTTACTGAGACTATTTACTTTAGGTTTGATACTAAAGCCTTTTCTGTCAAGAGCAACCTGCTAGAAAATAAATTTTTAGTGGAAATCAGGTGAATCGAGAATACTGCTAGCATTAAAGAAACATATAAAGTCTATTTTCAAAAAGGAACCTGTATTTCCATTATACTGCTAGATAAAATATAACTCCTTTTTACGTAAGAAAAGACTATTGAGCAAACAAGTAATTACAAAATAACTTTAAAACTTTACTAGATTTGTCTGGAAGATTTCTAATGCCAGGTGTTGCTTGTACTCATTTTTATATCTCTCTCAGGACTCTGCTAGTTCATCCCCTTATACCTGAGGACCCTGGAGCCACAGAGCTCTTATGTTTATGCCCTTCAGAAATCTTTCTAGGGAGCTGCTATGAAGCCACTGGCTTTTCAGATCTGAGTTTGGTCCTGACAGGATAAATAGCTCAGTTCCTCATTCCACCATGGTGTTTCACTCCTATAGAGAAGTCACATTTCAGAATTTATTACAGAACAGAAATGGCAGTTTACGTAAAACCTTTGAAAATACATCACGGTCTTCACAGTATTGGTGATTCTGTGCAACTCATCAGTAAATATGCTGTTTAAGGCATCTTTGCTCTCAACCATACAGTGGTGTTACTTAAAATGAACATTAGAAAAATTTCTGCTCATCATTCATCCCCCTCCATGCAGATGCTTGTGCAGCCCTGGGGCTGGTGGTAGATACTGTACAATGGACATGTCTTGCATGGATCAGCCCATCACTGTTTGGTTCAGGAGCTGCCAGAGGTAATTCTTCTTAACCATCACAGCAGAACTGGAATTCAGCCCAGATGCTGGAGAAAGCTCTGAGTTTATCATATAGTCTATAAATAATTTATTCAAACACTGCCACATCATCCATGCACAATAGGATGTGGGAGAGCTTCTCTTTGCCACCAGCGCAGCAGCAACTCCTTTTACAATGCACCCATTGCAAAATGTTTGGGGGGTGCTGGCAGGAAATGTCACTGTCTGGGCTTAAACACAAAGGATGACAGGCTGGAATTGCCCATGCTTTTCCTACAGCAATCTCTCCACTCTTATGTCCCACTTTTCCAGCAGAGGGGCCTTATACATCTCAGGAACCCCAGAAGTAAAGACTTTTTGTTGCAGAGTGCTGTAGTGACTGCTGAGCCTAAATGCTGTCTCTAGGGTTAAACACACTGTTTCATTTTGAAGCTCTGCTGCCTCGTGACTTACTCAATGGAAAAAGGAAGAAGTCTTCCTATGTAACCCCAATTGTGCCACTATTTCACTGTGTAAGTTTCAGCAGGCAACTTATGGTGTGTTTTCACTGTGTTGTCTGTTAAATAGAGCTGACAGTACTTGCCATGTAAAGACATGTGGTGAGGTTAATTAGCTGATGTTTGTGCAGTGTTTTGACAAAATAAAAATGCTTTTTACAGTCTAAATGTTATTATAAGAGTGTGTTGAAACTTCTGCATAAAAACTGTTTTCATTGGAAAACACAGTTTTGTTGAAAGAAACATTATCCCTGAAAAGATGTTCTCTTTCTTCTAGAGGATGTAACAAAAGAGAAGAAGGTTGCTTCCCCGTGCAAGTAAAAAAAAGGGGAGAAATTCAGTGCTGTGAACTGCAAAACAGGTTTTCTCCCTGTAGATCCTGCCTGTCTGCTCCCTGACTGACACTGGGTTCCAATCCTATATAATGCCTATAACCACCCTCATCTGGAGCACTTACACAGAGAAACATCAGAGCAGCCTGGGGTGGGGAATGTGCCAGAGCAAAGCCTCAATTACTTGCATAAATGGGATGCAAGATTAAAGTTTGCCTTCCCCAACTCTGTGTGTGTGTTCAGATACTTGAAGAATGGGCTGGAGAAATGGTTTTCTATTTATTCCATAACTGTATTTGAAAGTCTGAGAAGCCCAAGTGGGCAAAGCAGCATATCTTCAAATATGTGGCAATTTGTTTGAGGAATTCCCACAAATTTTTGATTTTATGATGCAGCTATAGCTTATCTTTTTCTTGTCCTAGTGTGGAAATGGAACAGAAATCAAAGCAAGTCATAAATGGATTTTCCACTGATACAAAGTCTGCTAAAATTTTGCCTTTGGCAACCGTGAGTGGCTAATAATAGAAATGAACTACTTCTCTCATTTATTTTTCAAAACCTAGAGGCAAAAGTTGGATTCCCTAACGCTCCTCCCACCCTCACACTTTCTATTTGTATCTGCCTCAGTGAGACTGGAGGGAAATCATAATTTTTAGTGCAACAGGGCAACACTACCAAGTCTGCAATGAATACTTTGACTTCTGATTAATCTTTTTAGTTCTATTCTGAATTCACAGAGCTCCAATAGAGATAAAAGGAGGTTGAGGGGTTAAATTTTTATTTCCTATTTTGATTTTTAGGGAAAATTCTCACTGAAATATAAATAGGAAAAAGAGGAAAGTAAATTAAAAACTTTAATAATGTTTCTCTGCTTCCCAAGCAGCTCTATCTCAACTTTTCTGGCATATAAACTTCCAAATGAAAGAAGAATCTGATTTCAGCAAGGATTTGCTTCCAGGTTTTCTTCTCTACAACAAATACATTTTCAAGTGGATAAAGGCAACAAATCAATCATACACATCTTTATAGCAGCCTTTATGTATTTAAAGAAACTTTTCCTTCCCACCAGCCTCAGAATTCTGCTGTTTCCTGAGTCAAACACACAGGATCCTTTCTGGTTTTTCTCACAGGCTATGGCTGCTGAACTCCTTTGTAAGACCTGTCAGTCTCCCTCCTGGTTTGGCTACGGCTTTTGTAGTAACAATACCCCAAAGAGAGCATCACATTCTTTCTGAAGTCTCTGCAGCACTGCCGGGAGTTCATTAATTATTTTATATTCCTGCGTCTCAGAATGATGATTCCTTTCTCTACCACAGCATCCTTTTGTTGACTCCAGTTCAGGCTTCTGTATAAGCCCTGTATTACTTTTTTTTTTTCTGTCTGAACAGACTTTCTCCATTTCTACTCATGCATTAGTACTTTTTAAATATTGAGCACTTCTTTTTGTTGAATTTTATGCTAATTTTAAACTAATATCTCCAGCTAATTCTGAATTTGAATTCCATCCTCCCGGGTGTTAGCAACCTCTTCCAACTTGTCATTCACCTCCAGTTTTGGAATCATGATGTCTCTTTGGTCATGCAACTTCATAGAAATATGGAAGTCAGTTATAAACATGACCTTTCAACCTGTGGGTAACAAGCCTTCCCAGCTGGTCATAAAGCACTTATGATAGCTCTGATACTGAGAACTCTTTTCAAATTTTTTTGTGTCCATCTGATAATCTGAGCCACATTCTCTAGAATATTGCCAAAAAGACTGCATTTTGAGCTTTTTTTTTTTTTAAATAACCCATGACTTCGACACTTTTTAATGTAAATATGCTTCTACTATTTTTCATTATCTAATACATATAGTTGAGATTTTCTTGGGGCTTCATTTCTAGGAACATTCTCTAATTTGACTTTAGGATGAAGGTAGCATTTTTTGCAGCTTCTATTATCACTAATACTCCTATACTCTGTGCTCAAGCAGTTAAAAACTCACTGTTTGGAAAATATTTTAAGATAAATCGTGTTATTGGTCAAAGTCTCAGAGGCTTTGCTTCCCCTGGGTTTTAGAAATTGTCTTACAGTTTTATTTAAGACGTCTCAAAAATGGTTACAGGTAAATCATTTTGCAGCGGGCAGAGATAAGCCATATTAGAGCATTATTTTCAAACATCCCTTAGGCTAAGGGTTTATTCTACACTTCTCCTCACCTTTGCAGTCATCTGCATCTTTGCAAGTTCTATGTGCCTGTTCTAATCCAGCAAACTTTCAGCTTGCACCCACTGAAACAAATCATTCACGGGGGAATATTAATAATGCTTTATTAGCTTCAGCAGAAAAAATCCTCTGTTTTAAATCGGCTGAGGATGCCCATCCCATTTTCTTTAAGTTTTGAAAAATAACATCTAAATCCCTCCTTGATGGGGCCAGAACCCACCTGCATTAGTAGGCAATTTTATTGTACAATCTGTTTAGTTCTGAAAGCAAAATACTGAGTAATTTCTGATAATTGCTTTGCATAAAAGGAGCAAAGAACACTACCTTTTTCAGTTCTAATTGCAGTGTAGATCACCTGGTTTACTGCCTCTAGCTGAATCTCCTAATTGCCAAAATGTTTTAATTATTATGTACTTTTGAAGTGAAGACAATATTATGACAGCTGTTTCCAATACAATGAACAGCAGCTGAAGTGCATAACCACTCACTGCGTGGAGCAAATCCCTTCAACGATTTTGGGTCTCTCATCATTCAGTTCCATCCTTCATGTCATGACTAACTCAGGGGATTTTTTTTTTCCTCTCTGTCAGCTGCCGTTCTTCAGTTCCAGCAGGCAATTGCTGGTGGGATTTGCAGACAGGTATGGTCACTTTCATACAATTGACTGGCTCATTAATGCCACCTGCTTGGGCTTCTGCTGGGGGACTGTAGGGATGTGAAGAAGGCTGAGATTTGACATGCCGAAGGGAAAAGAGCTGCTGCTGTTACCCAGTGTGGATCTTGGTTATCTTGGAGAGCTGTGTTAAAACTCAGAGGCAAATAAGGGAAAGGTGTCTCTGATGGTGCAGTTGTGAGCACTGCTTTAAATACTGATAACGTTCAGAGCAACAGCTGTGGGCACATCAGGTGGTTTATAGCTTAAAAAAAATTACAAAGGAGTGATCTATGTCCCCTTGTGCCAAAATCTACTACATGATACAATTGTTTTTGCATCTCTACTCCTTCAACTGCTGACCGTATCAATCTCTGTGTGTTTTCTTCTAGGTGCTACTAAGTGCAGCTGACACATCTCTCATGATCAGAAAGGTAGGAAAATGTGGGAGCTGCTGTCGTTGTAGAGCTGTTCATAGTGTTCAAGCTGTGTGGATAAGGTAAAGACCTTTTGATTTTCCCCTTAAATATAAACTAATGAATTTTTTTAATTGGCAAAACTACTTTTCTGGAAGAAATCTAGTCACTGATTTAGGTGGTGAGAAAAGTGCAGTTTGATACAGCAAAGGGACTGAACAGGCTGTGTGCTGGGTGTGCTTAACTTTACAGATGTAGATAGAACTACTAAAACCAATGCTGACACTGACCTATCTACCATGTAGATACTTGAGGATTTGTTTCATTTTTCAGCAATTATTATAGAAAGGATTAGTGGAAACTGCCTGGTCACTTGCTTTATAGCTAGGAGTTAAGTCTGCATGTGCAGCACCTTTTCAGTCCTCCTTCCAGATTGTCTGATGTGGAATTGCTCCTTTTGTTGCTCTATAACCCGAGATCAGTGAGTGCAGTGCACAGAATAACACTCTAACTACCACTGCCATTGTCTGAAACTTATTTTATGCTTGTACTTGAACTACAAGCCCAGAGTCAAAGCAGGTAATCTGGAAGATTGTTCTCTAAGAGATTTTTACCAGACAGTGTTTTAGAAAGATGTCACTGAAAGGTCAGGTACCACATAGTTCTTCTCTAAACCTGTCGTTGCATATTTTTTAAATTTTACTAAGCACTTGCTCTGATCTAAGGGCTGCAAAGTCATAATGGAGTGGTTGTCAGTAAACTAAAAAACATGTTAAACATCATCTTTGTATTTCTTTTTTGGTGGGAGTACACTGTCTCCAAGCAGATGAAAGGGAAAGAGGCATACTGACTCTCTGGTTTCACCCTTTCCCTAGCAGCTGGAACAGGAAAATACCCTGGTCATTTCCACAGCAAAGGGGAGATGGCTTTCCCAAACTCCTGTACAGCATAGAGATTTTCTTGTTACCTGTGTCTTTTACATTGTAAAAACAAAATCATGCTTGGGGTTCAATCTTTCCAGGAAACTGGAGTAAGCAATGAAGAAAAGTAGTAAATTTTGAAAAAAAATACAGCTTTACTTTCAGAGAGTAAGCTGGATTACTTCACAGCTGCCCCAGGCTAAGACTGTGTGGAAAATCGGGAGCTGTGCTTCGGCTGACACATGGCAACTTATTAACCCACTGTAATTCTGCAGCATATGGGGATGAAAGGGAAAGGAGCAGCACCCTGGGAGCATGTGGAGGTCACAGAAACTTGGGCTGAGCTGAAATTTGGTCCCACTGAGAATAAAAAATTCCTGTGACCTATCTGTAACCTTCTGGATATTGAAAATCAAAAACCTGTGAGCCAAGATGGGCTCAATGCTCGTGTTCACACTTTCACAATGTTTATCTCACGAGAAGGTGACACCTGGTTGTGCTGGCACGCTGCCTTCCTCCAGACACTGGCCAGTGCCCAGGCCCCACCTTTGAGTGCATCACCTACACACTGCAAGACCTGTCTTTTACTATCCCAGCATCTCTAAATTTTACTGACATTCTCTAAACCCCACAAAGTACCTCTGAGAGCATTAGGGACATGGATTTTCCCTTCAGAAGCTGGATAAGGTGAGAAACATAAATGTCCTGAGCCAGACAGAAAAGAACTTGTTGGCAGAGCCTGGGGTAGAAATCAAGTCTGGGAGTCTTGCTGCCTGCCCCCCTCCACCTTATTTGATCTCACTACATTTTCACAGGCTGAAAAAAATTCCCCTCAAAGGCATCTGTGGAATTTCTTCAATTGCACTATATTCATCAGCTAGCAATTTAAACAAGAAAGCTCTTGCAGAGAAGGATATTAGGCTATTAGGGAATAGGTCAGAGAGTAAATTTTGTCAGGGAATATGTTTAGAGACATTTTTATCATGATTATTTCTGCAGCAGATTCTTGAAATTGCCAGACACACTCTTTTCCTCCCTCTACCAGGTACCCAGCAGTTTGTGACCCACAGGCAGCATTGCAGACCCCCAAACATAGACCCAGAAAACTGTCTCTGAACAAGTCCCTTTTGCAGCTACTTGACAAATGTTTAACAGCTATCTAAGCAAATCAGTGCTTGCTATCTACTGCTTACTAAATGAAGCCCGACTACAGATTTAAGCCCCTTGAAATGTCAACGCAGAATCTCACTGACAAGGTGTAGTGGTTTTCCAACGGATCCGTCTATGTATTTGCTCAGAACTTCTTAGATGGAACCTTTTTTGGAGGGGAAATTACTTTCTCAAAACCAATTCTAAGAAGGGCAGTCCTGACTGCCATTTTTGAAATAATATTTAGTGCTGAAGCTCGGGAAGAAACTTAAGCACACTTGCTAAATTCCGACTGCTCTTTACAGGAACACAATTTCTGTTAAGGGATCTCTTGCTACAGTAAAATCTACTCTTACTGTTTAATTCATTCATTCTAGAAAACATTGCATAGAATTGTGTCCAGATGGATTTTTGGTCTCAGTGAAAGGGACTGCACAACCTCTCTGGGCAATTTGTTCCGTTTTCTGTTGTTTTATTAGAATAAGCCATTAAGTTTGAATGAATGAGAGGGAAAATGCGTAATCAGACAACCTGTGAACCCCAGAAGGCAGAAAACAGTGGAGATAGGACTTATAGGCAGCAACAAATTGCAGGGAACTGAAGACCTGATTTTCCCACAGGTGCTCACACTCGAACTCTTCTTGGCTGCAGTTAGGGTTGTGGGTGTTCAGAGCTTCTGACATCCATCCTCCCAAATTCACAGGCTGGGGATTGCAGCACTAGCTCAGCTCAGAATAGCTCTCAGGAGGTCTGACTCATGGTGTCTTGCTCTAATTGCCAGACGTTGCAGAGTTTGCAGGGAAATTACTATTGTTATTCAGGAAGGGTGTATTTAACTACATATATAGATCCATATGCTTGACTAGTGGAAATTGCAGTAATTCCATTGACTTCCAACAGCTGAGAATCTTATCTTTATATTTTAGTAATAATTCACATAAAATTCTGTCTTGAAAGAAATTTGAAAGAAACTAGGCTTGCTGGTTATTGGTTTATGATTGCCTCTCCCATCACTGTTAACTGTCAGTCCCAGCAAGTATATATATAAATAGACTTACCATCATGCTTTCTAATTAATACCTGCCTTTTGAAATTAATTCACAGGTATGATCACAATCCTTTCTTGATGCTGCAGCTAGTAATTATCACCAGGAAGTAATGAGTCTGTGAGCAAGGGTGATTAGAAAGGGTATTTAATGTCTTTTTTTTTTTTTTTTAAGTGCTTTGTATGTGGATTTACTGTTTAAAATATAAAGAAGACTCTCCAATGAGGAGAGCATTCAGGCTTATTAGGAGCACACACATGTTCCTAGCAGTAGTTCTTCAAGCATGTGAAAAGCTGCTTGCTGTAAGTGGTGTGCCAGTTACAGAAGTGAGGGCTGATGCACTGAAGGGAATTCTGTAGGTGGAAGCCCACAAATCATAACCCCTTGTTTGTAATTCTCGTTGCACTAAAAGAATGCACACAGCTATTAATTGCTTATAGTAAAATATGGTTGCTTCTCCTTTTTCTCGGATGCTTTTTGGTGTGGTTCCTATTTCAAAGTAATAATCCGATTGCATACTTTCCTCTAAGAGAAAAAAAATAGGTAATTTTGTGCAACATGAAAGTAAATGCTTACTAATGACATAACACAGTTCCCTGTTGCACGCAGTACTTGGTTTTTGCTCAAGTTAGTCCTGGAAACTTTGAGTAAAAGACAAATTTTGAACATCTTTCTGTAGCGAATGCAAGCATAAGAATCTGCTCCGCAAGCAAATCCTGATTAACAAATTACTGCCACTTCTTCCCTCTTCCTCACATGGGCATCTTCAGCACAGATTGTGTGGAGGGCAGATAAAGCAGCTGCAGAAGAAAAAATCCCACTCATTCCAAAGAGGCCAAATGTTGAAGTGAGGCTGCTTTCATCCTGAGTGAAAATCTGGCTCAACTAGAAAGGGACCAGCATTGTTTCCACAGGGTATGGTTTTACTGCTGTTGACTTTCCCTTTTTCATGTCAACTTCAGCGTACAAGTATAGCCACCCTTCTTTTTTTCATCCTCCTCTATTATACAACAAAAGGCAAGATGTGCTTTGCGCTGACAGTCGCTCTGAGAACTGCACTTGCAGATTGTTGTACTTACAGCAAATTCAAAGCTGGAGTGCAGTGTCTGCTTCTTTATTGCCGGTGGCTTGGGAAAAAACAAAGAACAGGCTGATTTCTATGTCATAATAAACCAAACCTGAATCTGATTTTGAGGAAAGATAAAATACGTGAGATCTGAATCTTGCTAAACCTGAACAAAAATAAATTCCTCACAATTACTTTTTGACTAATATAAAACATTTTTGTGTGTCTCTGTTAAGACTAATTCTTCATTGAACTTTTGTTACTGGTTGTTTTCCTTCGTGTTAGTGATTCCTGATGAAGGAATGCAAGGACTTTTAAATCCCTCTGGAAGGACAATAAATCAAAAAGTTAGTTTAAGCAAAATTTCATAACCATTTTGTATTCTGCAAACCTCTTACCAAGTTTTGCTTATTCACAAGGTTTGGGCAAACAGCCTCACGTTTTCCAGCATTAATCAGAACAATTCAGGCTACAAAAAATGAAGCAGAGAAGGGGATCTCAGTGCCTAAGTAGGACCTCTGGGCTCCAGCCACCACTCTAAAAAGCAGAGTGTCACACAGGTTTTGCCATGTCTGTGAGCCGTGTGGGCATGTCTCCAACAGCATGCCATGTCCAAGGTGGCACAAGAAGCCTGTGGCCACCAGAATAGTTCTCAAGGTGTGTAGACATCAATTATCACTAATACTCCCTCCAGGGGGTTGTGGTGTTTCATTTTTATCTCCCCATCTTTCTTGATCAATGTGTTCTCATGCTTTTATGGCATTTGTTCTTGACCTACAGAATTTTTACTTCATTCCTGACCTCAAAGAGTTTTCTGTGAAAGTTCTCTCTGGATTTGTTTTTTTGACTTGTACAAGCCTTTCCAGTTACTTCTACACCTTGATCCTTCAAGACAAAGCCCTGCTTCCAGGTGTAGTTAGTTTTTGCTTTGATTCATTTGGGATATATTAAAAAAAACCCCAAAATTTGGAGTTCAGTCCTTCAGCATTGGGCTGAATGCTTGAGCTCAGCAAATTTGTTCTTCTCTCTTTTCTCATTATGCACTCTGTCTTCAGCCTAGCACCACCTAACAAGCAGTCTTTGATCCCTTATTTAACTCCTGAAAACTCTCACTTTAATCAGGGCACTGAGAGAGCTGTTGTCTGAGAGCAGAATAATATCTGGGCTTTCCTAAATTTCTCCCCAGTGGTGACGTTGACTCTTTCTGTGACCTTGGAGAAGTCATTTGTATCCATGTGCCCTTGGATTCACAAGCATTTAGCTTGTGAGAAACAAGGCTGATGGCCCACATGTCTCTGTCAGGAGCGAGTGGTGAGGAGAAAATGAGCCATACTTTATATGACAAGGTACAGGGTTTTGTTTGAAGGAGCAAGAAGAGGTCCTTTCAATCTGGTAGGGATTTCAGGCAGAATCCAGAGTGCAGGCAAGTTTGAAAGTTCATGTGCTACTGTACTTGCAGAACAATTACCAAGAAAGTTTCTGCAGAAATCTCTCCTGAACCTGATACTGATCCCTGCCTTTATTCACATGCAGAGTGATGGCATAGAGCATGTGAATTGGAGGAGGACAACAAATTAGGGAGACCTGTGAGCACAGAGAGAGCAGGGCAAAATTCAGAATGTTTTTGCCTAATTGGAGAAAAATTGTGATTCGTGAGAGACAAATACAACCACCTGCGCTTAGGGGAAATTGTCTGCCAAAACACAGAGTGGGGAATGAGTGATTGGAAAATGATATTTCATTAACCTGGGATGTGGAGAAGAACTCGACCTTAATGCCAGTTAACAGTGCTGCGAAAAGGGCAAGTGCTGAAAGAAAACATGTAAAAAAGAATAGATGTTACAAGCCACCTGAGATATTCCTTCTTTGGATGCCTGTAAGGCACCAATTGATTCACTGTATTCATTTTCAGGTACAGGACATGAAAAAATAAGTGTGAGAATGCTCAGAGTCTGAGTAGCATTGCTATTTTAATTGATTGAAGTGACAAAATGTGATGGATAAATTCTTAAAGAATTTCAGTTTCATCTCCTGGTAGCTAACTTGGATGCTTTCAACAATTAGTAGGTCTTGGAGGGAGGACTGGGAATCCTCTGAATCTGCCTGCTCTGCATAATAGGCCCTTTGCTCTTTTCCAAAATATATAATTGATAAAGTTGGGGAAAATTCCACTTAGGGAACATTCACAGTCTTGCTTCAGCAGAGGTGCAATTGACCTCCAAGAGGAAAAGGGGGAGTAATAATTTAATTTTTTAACATTTTCTTTTGATATGTATATTACGTTTCACATGTAGAGTTAATTGGTTTAAAGTGTGATTCTGGTCTCTGGCATTACAGGAGGTCTGTGTTCATTGTCACTCTTTATTTCCAAGACCAATGTTTGAAAGGGAATGAACAAATAAACAGACAAATAAATAAATCTACCTGTCAGTCACACAAATTCATCTTTAGTCAAGACTGGCTCTTTCATTTTTTTCTGACATTACTGTTACCACTACAACTGTCATTCTTCATTGCACTTATTTTACTTCTTAATTGCCCTCAAAGGTACTGAGTGTTTTTCGAGAAATCTTTTTCTTTTGCCATCTTATCATGTACAGCTATCTTGACCTCTGGGTGATACATGGCAAATGAAGTTAGGATATAACCTCAGGAAAACCTTATGATGAAATCACAAGAGCCATGCAGTACTAGGAGATATCTAGCAGAAATGGAAGAGTCACCTTCTGTGACCAAAACAAGAAAAAAAGCAAGATGGCTTTAGAAAGAAAGTGGAGAGAAATCTGTGAGAAGGGGGAACATCAGCACTTGCTTTACCTTTGCTGTTAGCATGAAGCTTATATTCTCATTGATGACCAAATCCCCTAATTGTCACAGGGTCCTTGCTGATGCTGACTTTTGTGTACAAAACCAATTTGAATGAGGCAGAGAAACAGTGACCACTGGTAAGACCCTTTATGTGAAGCAATAGGAAAATACTGACAAATCTGGGTCTTGCCAAGAGCCAGGGACTCTCTGTGTGTCACTGGCCAACTCTGCTTGGTGAGGTTGCAGAGCTAAACAACACTGCAAAAGGGCAGACATTTTTGCTGCAATATATAAGTAAAGAGCTAAGGATATTTAGATGCTTAATTACCTCTGAGAAATTGCTCCAAATCCCTGGTGTGCTTCTTCTGGGACAAAGCTCCGGAAACGGAGAAACTTTGCAATTTCTCGCAGATCCCCTGAACCATGTATTTAAGAAGCTTACTCTAGACCTTGTTCAAAGTGGAATATGACACAATATCTTGATTCTCTGAGAGAGTATGCAGGGATGCAGTCCAAATGGATTTTCAGCTCTCCTGGTCAAATCAGAACCCCTTTGTTTCCCATTACTGGGATTATAAATTGCCTCTTTTATGCAGGAAATTCGAATAAAACAGAATACATATGACTAAAAGCATTAGTAGGGCTGTGATAAAGTTGATAAAGGAATGGCTAGATGAAAGATGAATCAGAAGTTTGTGCTGAATATTGAGGAAGAGCTTAAGACCATTACCTCCCAAACTGTGGTTATGAAGCTCTTCTGAGCTGTCACTACCAACAATTTGAGAACAAAAGGTTTTAATCTACAATTCTTTTTGAACTGAAAATTTACAAAGAGCAAGAAGTGCTGTTAGTGCTAACAGAGATGAAAGCAGAATAGCACTAGGTCAGTACACTCTGTGATTTGTGGTGCTATCACTTTTGCTCTTGGCTGATACCATTCCAGATTCAGATGCAAGTGCCTGTGCCTGGTGCTGACAGTGCAGTGCAGTTCTGGGGGTGGTAGGGGTAGCTGCTGCACCATAAGAAGGGAAGTTGTTCAGAGGACATATTATATTAAGGATCTGTTTGGTTGCCTACATGAAAGTTAAAGATCCCAAGACAAGTTTTAAAAAGAGTGGACAATAAACCAAACAATGATTTGCCTTCAGAGCCACTGGTTTATTCAAGCATCAAACTCATTACTTTAGAAAGCTTGTGGGAATATTTGCACAGCATATGAAGTGCACTAATCTACCCATTTTTTTCTCTCTTTATTACCTGGAACCGTGTAGGTTACACAGTCTCTCAACTCCATCACTTTGCTTAGCTTAATTCTGAGCAGATCGAAACCCAATTCAAAGCCAGACCAAAATCTCTCTGGAGCAGAGAGTTTTCAGGCTGAACCAAGACTTTTGCAGACCTACTGGTCTCATTTGTCTTTCTGTGTTTGTGGTTTGAGAGCAGCCACATCCTCCATGATCACAGCTGCACTCTCCAGATTGTCCTGTCCCCCACACTCCTTCACAGCTGAAGTGGTGGCAGGTATTTGAGAGCCACTTACAACTTGTTTCAGCTGCAGGTGCTGAGTACAAGCCAGGTGGCTTAATTTTCTATCAGTTTTATTTCAGGGCACCTGTCCAAAAGATGTTAAAATCTCAAAACTGAAATAAGATGATCTTGACCCTCCTTTATGAGAAAATAAGTTCTTTATTTTGGTATTTGTGACAGCACACTTGCATTTTCTGGTGCAGGCACCAAAACACAAAGGAGAGCAGGAATTCTGTCAGGGCTCAGTTCAAAAGCCAGGCTTGTTTGGGGAAGCAAATGGCAGAGGAGATTGTGAAGGATCCTGAACTCTGATCCTCCTAAAATCCATTGGTTTTATGGATTACTTTTAAGTAAGAATCTACTGCCTATTTGGAATGTCAAAGATTTTATTGCCTATCTCCTAAATAATGGAGATAGCTTTTGAACAACTTTGGGACAGTTTTTTTTTACCATGCACTCCTTGGATTTTGACCTGCAGAGCAATATGTAGCAATTCTAAATTACAGAACATTAAAGCACTTGGTACTTTTCATAATAGAAAAGCATAGAAGTTGAAAGAAAATATCCATAAAAGTTAATTAAATCAAGAAAGGTATTAATATGAAAATACTTAATGAAGAAAATCATCAGTGTCAGGGAAGTAGGATACTCACTATGTGGAAATAAAACTCTTTAGAAGACATAAAATATATGAGATATGAGAAGAGTTTTCTTCTGAGATTGGAGAGATAACCACTGTGCTCTTCTGTAGGTCAGACCTTTTGGAACATAAATCAGAAAAACTTCTTTGGCTGTAACTGAACTATAAGTATTTAGTGCAACTTGCAATCTGTTCCTAATACTTTTTGAAGTGAGCTAAGTATATCTTATGAAACAAAATGAAATGATATGTTACATCGAGGTATAGTTTTATGAGTCTGACATTTTGTGAAAGTTTCTTGTCTGAAAGATGCAGCCAAAGGGTCCCTAGAAATAATTGTTTCTCCTCAGGATTGTCAAAATTGTTCCCATCACATAAGAAATGTCATGGAGCTGTTTAAAGTATTGGACCGTCCCAGAAAGAAATATTTGGCTATCTTAGGGGGAAAAACAGTGATCTTAACCACTGACTTAATTAGAGTTAGATGGGATTTACACTGCTGAATGGGAAACTTGAGTTACTGGCAGCATTCAAGGAAATAAAGAGCAGAAGAAAGCAATGCATTTTACCCATAGCGAGTGGCAGAGAAAAAAAAAAGCATTGTTAATACTGTAGCTCCATGTATATCCTCACTGGAGTGGATAAAAGGGTGTGGCAGAAGTGACCTGTAAATTTGTAAGCTAAGAAAAGAAATTTCAAGGGGGTCTCTCCTTCAAATATCTTGTGGGCCCAAAGAAGTTTGGCAAAGCTTGGGTCCCACTACACTGTGTGTGAGAAGAACACCTGCAGAGAAACTCTAGGGAGGCAGTTGCTGTTATACTCATTAGAATTGCTCACGTTGAAGCACACTCATAGAAATAATAAGATTTCTTGATGTGTGTTTATTTCCCACTGGTACACTGTGTTGAATTATGATAGCTTTGCAGTCACAGTGTGCTTGTTCTGATTGAAGAAGCACATTCATTATAAGCTCTTCTTTTCAGAGGCTTATACATTTCTGGAAAAGACTAATTCTTTGGCCTGACATTTCCTTTGTTCCTGTCCAACAAAAGGTGCTGATTGTTTTCACTCTTTTTCCTTCTGTATTTATTAAAACATATTTGTTGCTCTGGGGTTAACAAGCGAATGAAACCCATCCAGTTGGTTATTACATATTCGAATAATATTTTTATCCATGGATAAGTCAAAATATACTGTATTTTAACATATTCTGTCTTAAGTGGACATAATCAGGATAAACTGTCTTGTGGAAATCTGGAGAAAATTGAAACAAAGCTTGTAGTGATCAGAAAACAATCAGGCTAAATGTCATGTAAACTCGATCCAGGATTCAGCCAGTTTCAGTCTTTCTCTCAAGTCATAAGCGTGACATTTCCGTTTTCACAGAGAACAAATTTTGTTGACTTAAATGAATTAAGAATTTATCTTATAATCCCTACTAGATGGTTTTCCTGAAAAAGCGAAGCAGAGTTTTGAGGCAGAGTGTGGCTTTCAAAGTTTGGCTCTCTTGGCTGTTCATCTGTCTTCCCTCCTACAGTACTAAAATCCTGGTTTCCAATATATGCTTTGTGTGTCTGCCACCGCTGACATGTCTGGAGCGTCACTCTCAGAAGCACAACAGCCGTCGTTTAAGGGGTGTCATTTAGCCTGTCCTGATATTAACCACTCCTGACCTTCTACACGCAGCCCTCCTTCCTCCCGAGCCCCGCCAGGATGTTTAGATGAAAGCGTGATTATCAGAGCTTTCACTCCAATCAACTTTTTCACGCTTCACAGCCCTGCACCGTGCAGCACACCACGGTCTGCACTGCATGTGTGTGCCTGCCTCAGGCCCGAGCCGGGCACTCGGCAGCAAAAGGGAAGGAAAAAAGGTCTGGCAGATTTATATGGTTTACCATATCAATTCAAGGCTAATCTGCCAATTTCTCCATGCTGCTGCTATGAACTGAGCAATATTCATTAAAGCTGGTGGAATTAAGTAGATGGAAGCAGAGGATGCCAGATTGAACAAAACCTGCACCCAGTTTTAAAAGTTTCTGTGTTTTCGCCCGAGAAGAGTCAGGATGTGTACTGTTCAGATTACCCCATCCATGAAATTCTAAACAGCAAATTTAAATGCCTCGTACATTGTATTTGCTCATGACATCCTAGGGGGAAGATTTATATTCAAATATATACAGTCATGTCTTTTTAAAGACATTAGACATTTCTCTTTTAACATGGGTTTCTGAATTGCACTTCTATATAAATGTGCTAACTCTCTCGTTTCATGAAATGTGTTGAAGTAAGAGTATTAAATTTTCTTCATGGATTCAGGGATACTCCTAGAGCTGGTATGAATTGTCACAGCTTTTCTGAAGTGAAAGAGACTATGATAATTTACAGCTGCTGTTCCATAAATGTGAGTAGTACCTTTCAAAACTGTGTTCCCTGGCCCAGATTTACAGTCACCTTGGGAAAAATTACTCTGTGCTGTATATTTAGATTCTCCTTGTCACATCTTTTCTGGTACTGAATCCCAACAGTGACTCCCATGTAAAATCCCCAGCATGTAACATGATGGCAGCCATGTCCCACAGCATAGCAACAAAATAAAGGGAAATTACGCAATCATTTAGAAAAGGCAGTGAGGGTCTGGTGTGTAAGGAGAGAATCTGCACAATTATAGCAAGCAGATGTTCTACTATTGCCTTTAGTGGAATATACTCCTTGTTGTGGAAGATCTGAGGGCTTAATGATGTCATCAATATAAAGTAAAAAAGGAGGCAAAGACAAGTCAGAATAAAAACAGAGATTGCTCAAGGAAGGAATAAAGGGATGTCACCTCTTATTCCTTCCTGCCTTCTGAAAGCAGACCTCAGAGCCACAAACTTGTTCTGACCACAGAAATGATAAAGAGACTGAACATTTATTTCAAAGAGTAATTTTGAGAAAGCGTCCCCCATTTGTGAAGTCCAGGAATCTGATTAAGGGTTGTATGTATCTTTGCAATGTACGTGAACATTCACCCCCAGGATTTTGTTTGACAAAGGGAGAGACTGGACACACAAAGAATATGCAATCAGTATATGGCAATCTTCTGGTGCAGAGAAATAATGAAATACCCACTGTCCCAGGGTGTGTGAATGGGAGCTATGACTTTTGAGCCTACAGTGCTCTTCAATTGACTAAACCTCTCTTTGTACCTTACAGCATTCTGAATTTCATTGAGCCAGCTGCTCTGCGTCATGAAGTTCCATCATGAGATAGATATGTATTAAATAGTTGGGAGTTGCTGATCTTGAATCTCATAGAATTTTAAAGTATTCCCACGGAGTTGTACCCATGTTTACTCTATGGAGCTTTGTTGTTTCTGGACGGCAGCTGTACCTTCATGGTCTTATGTGAGTTATCTGGATCAAGGATACCTCAAGTGTCCCACATATACTTCAGATATATTTCATTATTCCACTACAGAAAGAGCCTAAAACCTCAAAGGAAGAAATCACTTTGCCACAGGTATAACGAGTTTTGAAAATGTTTAATTGTTAGAGAGCAGTTGCACCATTACCCAGAGAGGCAGGGGACAAATAAAGTGAAGATGGCATAATCAAATCCTCTCCTAAAAATCAGTCTTATGTACCCCCAGGGTATAATCTATGAGTTCCATAGAGGGGCTTTTTCTTCTGGTACTAATAAATTTAATGTAAGTTGTTAATTGTTCGTTTCTATTAAATATATTGAAGTAGCTTCACTTCTTTGACCAAATCACACCTGCATTACAACTATCCAGCTATCAAAGTTAGCTTGATTATAGGGTCTTCTAGAAATAGGAGGGTGTGTTTGAAACCTGCGTTTTGAGGTTTTCTATCCCTGTTTTAAATGCAGTGGAAATTAGAGGCAACTGACCTATCACTAGCTCGGTGCAACTTTAGGTGGCATATCGGGTCTCTGATCCTTGTCTCAGTTTTAGCACAGATTTACAGAGGAGATCTGGATATCATCACTTAACTCGCAGCATAAGAGTTTCTTGTAGGTAGTGCAGAAGTGATTGTAGTTCATTGTCAGCTTCTGATTAGGGTGAGTTATGCTCGTAAAGATCTTTATAGATCAAATGAGCTATATGAGCTTCACAAGGGCTGAGGTAATGTTCCTTGACTGTGGATCCCCTCAGGAACTTGAGTATAATAAAAACCTTTCCTCTTGCCACAGCAGTAACTTTTGGTGCTGAAGCAGACAGATAAGAAATGGATTTTGTCCTCTCTCCAGGTCCCATTTGACCCTAGAGGTTTGGGGATAAAAATCCAGTCTAAAATTGGTATTTGAAAAAAAAGTGTCTGGTGGACTCTGTGATTCTGTTTTTGATCTATCATTGTCCAAAAATGTCCAGCCCTGCTTCCCCCTAAGGACAGTGACAGATGTGCATCTGGACTTGAAAGGAAAATGATGCGGGCTTTGCTATTAAGGAAAACAACCCACAACTTTTCCAACTGTCCTATTTCCAAAGTGGTACTGAATAGATCATCCACATCTGTGATGATCGCGGCAAGCGAAGGAGGGACTGGCAGCACCAGGCAGTGATTTTCTGTAATGGAAGTAAGTTGGATGCTTACAGTTCCAAAATGATTATATTATCCATCCTTTCTACAGAAACCTCATTTACATAACTGAATCATGAAGCATCTTTGTGCTAAAGAAAGCCAATGCAAAAGACCACCAGAGCTCAGTTTTTGCCTAGCTGGCTTGCTTTTTCTTTCTCTCTCTGTTTTGAACATCTGGAATTAGCTGTGGACAAGAGTGGCATTTCTGAAAGTGCTCTTCAGAGGAGCAGTACTGGGAATACCACTCCTTGTTCCTCTACTTTCCCTTTTTTGCCTGTCAGTGATTTTTTCCTCTCCATAAGCTCCTTTTCCACCCTTGCTCTCTCAAAACACCCCTTGAACCAAAAAGCCTTCCTATTCTTCCCCTTGCTACACAAGCAAATATCTTGCTTGGTTAATCATTTATCTACAGACTTCCTGTCACAACACCTTTTTGGTTATTTATCCCCTCATAGCACTTTTATGAGATTTTATGTATCTTTCCAAGCATGAAATAAGTACATGCATTTCCAGGAAATATATTTAACAGACCAGTGGGATAGATATTCTCACTGGGGCTAACAGCTCTGTTCCATACTTGACTCACTATGTGAATGGTAATGGACACAGCTGGTTTTCCTTGAAACATTTTGTTCTTCTTTTCAGGCTGTTATTTTTTAATAGCAGTAAGATACAAATTGTCAAATTTGCTGAAAATATTCTGATAATAATAATTTTAATTTAAAACCCTAATCCCCTTTGAATATATGGTTCCACACCTTTGTGTTAATAGAAAAGGACTTGAAGTTAGTGAGACTAAGAACTTTTTAAAAGTGTTTTTGTGATGAATGTGTCAAATACTCCTCTCTTTACCATGTAAGAAGAAATTTGGGAATTTTCCTTCAAAATGCATTCAAAACTTGTAAAGATGTTTTTAAATAAACTACATGTTAGGAATTTTCAAATCAATTGCTTTAAAAAAAAAACAAAATAAACAACAATATAATAATAGAATAGAATAAACAATAATTTAAAAACTCTAAGTATGACAGAATGCATCATGGATGTCTCCTCCAGTCCAAGAAAAGCAATGATAGAGCTTTCAAATTAATATATTAATCGGAATTTTGTCTGCTGCAAATTTCAAAGTATCTTTCTGGAAAACAGCAATCTATTCTTCAAATGGCAAAAACAGTAGGAAAGAGGTTTTCCATCAGAGAAAAATTTGAAACCTAGTCTGAGACAAATTATTACCTCCCATAAAGAGATGTATATTTATGCTCTGGGTGCCAAAAGAAATGACTAAGTTACTGAAGAACTGCTGTCTTGACACATCCATATTTAGTGCATGTACTCATTCATAAGGGTGGTCTGTGTTAGCCTGTGTTGTTTGTAACTTTTAAGTGACAGTCAAATGCTGTTCTAAAGCATAGTAACTTGTGTCCCTCACAAGTACAAAGCTGTGGTTTGATATTTTTGTTTGGTTTTTTTTCCCTTGGGAGAGTGGGATTCAACTCATCACCTGCTTGAATTTTGGTGGTTTACTATGGGCAGTTAAATTTCCATGGCATAAAGAGTAAGACTTTTCTATCATGTAGCTGGGCCAAGAAAGCTGTTGTCCTTATGCTACTTAAACAAGTATCCACTCAATCATCAAAGTCCATAATCCTGGAATGCATCTTTTTTTCAATATTTAAGCATCTCTTTTTTTCAGCATTTAAACATATACTTAATTTTCAATGTTATCTTAGGCCTTGGTGCTGTCAGTAGGACAAACATCTGTCACCAGATGCTTTCCTGAATGAGGGTTTTGTCTCAGCTAACTTTATCATCATAAATGTTTTTTTATAGCATGGGAAAAATCTCCTTTTGGAGGTTTTCCCGGTCCTTACTTGTCCAGTCCCTTGTTACTTGGGAAAAGAGACCCACCCCCACCTCACTAAGCCCTCCTTTCAGGTGGTTGTAGAGAGTGATTAGGTGTCCCCTGAGTCTTCTTTTCTCCAGGCTAAACATCCCCAGCTCCCTCAGCCTCTCCTCACAGGGTTTGCTCTCCAGGCCCTTCACCGGCTCCGTTGCCCTTCTCTGGACATGCTCAGCACTTCCATGTCTTTCTTGTAGTGAGGGACCCAAAACTGAACACAGGAGATGTGGCCTCACTAGTGTCAAGAACAGGGGAATTACCACTCCCCTAGTTCTGCTGGGAACCAGGGAATATATCCCACCAGAGACTCAATTAATGGTTTTTCAGCTTTCAGTGATGCTTACCCAGACCTTTAAATCATGTAGACAGAAATCCACACAGTTTTTCCATTTCAGACCTCTTGGTTATCCAGCTCATGGTATCAATAGTGCTTTAAAATGCATGGATTTAAGTATAAAACTTCTTTATTTTCTCATTCACAAGTCTTTCTTTGGCCACTGCCAGGCACTTGGGTGTGACTTCCTTTAAGTTTCTGTGGCAGCACGCCAATTTTGCTTGGGACACTGCACAATCCAGAAGGAAAAAGATGCAGCTCTGCACAAAGCAGGCTGGCACGTCACACAGTTTGCTCTCTCTAATGACTCGAGTCTTTCCCAGGGCTTGCTGATGGGCAGAATGCATGCTGAACCAGGGCTGCCTGGGCTGTGCTAGCAAGGCTGGCGTTAATTATTGTGCAAGTGTTTATAGATTCCCCGTGCTCCTGGCTCCCCTCGGCACTGCAAGGCATGTCCAAATATAGATAAATTGATTTCAGCCTTAAACCACAAGATAGGGATTGCTGTGAGCTTTGCATAAAAAGCACCAAATTGTTATTTCTTTTACTTATCTTCTCTTTATTCCTTAATTCTGCTCAGTCTCCCCTTCATTTCAGTGTTCTTAACACATTGCTCCTTTTAATTCACTTCTGAGGTCTTCTGGTTATTAATTTTTGGTTAATTTAATACAATAGTTTGAATTTGATTATCTGAGAGGTTATTACCCATGCATGTCTCCATGGTGAAGAGCAGAAAAGTTCAAGTTTAAAATGGCTTTGAATGTAGCACTACTGAATTTCTTTGGATAAGCTTGGACTCTTTCCTAAAACTTTTACGCATTGCTAGTGCAACGTGCAACTGACCTTTTAAAAAAAAAGAAAAAAATTCTAATATTCTATATGCAGGCATAAATATGTACACTCATTTATAAATGTACGCTCACAGTCTTGTAGTCTTCTCACAATGATAAAATCAATTCCCTTGGTATTTCCAGCTGGGATCAAAACCAGAAATGCCAGGCAGCTTCAAGCAGATTGGTGAGATTTCAGGTCATGCTTTACAGACCAGATTCATACATTTGGGATGTTTATTTAATTATACTAAAAGCACCATCTTTCATTGAAGCTATACAGAGTCACAGAAGTTTCCAATCTATTGTAGTTCAAGACTTTACAACAGACTAGGAAGGTACATGTAAAGTGCTGTAGTGATTTTAAAGATATCATGCTTTATCCTCAGCAGATGATTCTGTCCTGGTATATCTAATTCCTGAAGAGACTTCAGTGGGAACACATTCCAGAACCAAAAAAGAGTGATGTAGATGATGCATTTTTGGAAAGACAGAAAAATTGAGTCAGAGCTACATTCTGCATATTTCTGCAAGAGGAAAAAAGGGACCAGGAAATAAAACTTGCTCAAAGGTCAGAAATACAGACACTTGTGTAAAGTCTGACTCTAAAAGCTTTAGCACCCAGAGAGTGTTAAGTCCTCACCTGCATGACCTTGACTTCAAGTAGAATTAAGCATTGCAGTAATTACTTTTCCAAGCTCACCACCAAGTAGCACCTCCAAGGCAACTCAGTCCTGACTGGTGATGCGCTCCAGCCTCCTTTTTTGGATCTCTCCCAGTGACATTATTGACTGTGTGGCACTTAGGTTGCAGCTCAGTGAAAAGGAAATATTTTGGCCCTTGGTGGCCCAGGCTGTGCAGGAACCCAAGCTCAGAGCTTTTTGCTACAGCCCTGTGATGCTCTCAGGTCTGGGGGTGAATAGTGAAATACGCACAAGCCCAGCAACTTTCATCTCTTCTAGTGCACTCAGGCAGCTGCCAGCACCAGCCCATCTCCCAGGTTTTGGACTTATCCCATACCAGCAGCTGGCACCAGTTTAGACCATCCAGAGCAGACCGTCAACCAGACTTGTGCTGCTGCTACGATCCAGGATTCACAATCGCCTTGTCAGATTTATGGCCTCTGACGTGATGCTCTCCTCTTCCTTCTTGTCCCACTGTCATCCAGCACAAAGAAATCACATTTAATGCCATGGGAAACTATTCCTTCACAATTCCTGCTGTCTGGAAAAGCTCTTTGCAACTCTTTGACTCACTTGAGTTCTATCTCTTCTTGTGTCATAACTACTGTTTCAACTTTCTTTCTGACACACCTTGGTTTTGTAGCATTTTGTTCCTATTTCTTTTCTTTATCTAATTTTTTCATTTTTCCAATGGAAGTTATTCTAGTAAATGCCAAACTACAGCTACTTCCTCAATATCTGTGCACAATAGTTATGTGCTTGTCCTCTCCCCATGAGATGTCTTTCACTTTTATCAATATTTGATAGTATTATTTATATGGTTGCCCATCTCATAAATGCTCAGACCTCTGATTTCAATGTGACTTTAACTGGACTTAGTGGAATAAGGCCACTTATCTCTTTTGAAAATGACTTTAATCTTGGGGCTGGAGAACCCTTTTTCAGAGCTCAATACTTTCCTTTCTTTTTTTTTTCCCCAACTAGTATGAGTGAAGCCTTGCAGGATAGGCCCTACTTTGTGACAATGTCAACGATAAAATGATTCTGTTAAATAAAAGCCCCTGAAAAGTTATTTCAAAAGGAGAGGTTATGTGACATATCACAAAGAGGCTACAAAGCACAAACAAAACTTGTCTAAACATAGACAACCCCACAAGATTAAAATAACTCTGTCTGACTTTGGTTCTCTCCTATATAACACACAGGACTGTCTAAATGACACATGCTTAGCAAAGCTACTGGAGTCCCTATCCTCCACCAGAGATAATGAATCACAACAGGGAATTAGAAGTAAGACCAATAAAACCATGGCATTCACTTTCCTAATAAGAGAGGATACTTTTGTTTGTCTGTGTGTCTTCTCATTTGGTTTGGTTTTCAGCATTTGATGATACCCAACAAAGCACTGAGCTCATGTACAATTGATTTATTTTTTCCTGTTTATGTGTGTATATATTTTTGGCTGCACTATTTATCCTCTGGAGTTATTTCTCTTCACTCTTATGGACATAAATGGCAAATACTGTGCATGACAAAACCTACTAAAACTGAGTGCCCACAGTCAGTGTAATTCCTCTAATAACTTTTCTCCCAAAAGGTATGAGACTATCTCACAGCATATGCACAATGGTAGATTTGTAGTCATTATCTCCCAAATGTGTTTGTTAACAGCTAGACTCTGGGCAAGCAACCCAATATGCTCGAATATATTCTGGCTCAAGAATTACCAATGAATGTCATAAAAATGTTATCCTATTTCATCTGACAGAGGTTTTGTTTTGTTTTTTCTTTTTTTTTTTTCAATTTCATTTTCCATAATACCTTAAAGCCACCATTTTCACTCACTAGCTTATTTGGGGGCTTGCAAGATTTGGAAGCAGAATGCAGAGTATGAGTAAGATCAGTGTTGTTCCTCCAATGTTGTTGATTAGTGTTGTGTTTCTGTAACATGGCATCGCTGTGTTTGAGCCTCCAGTAAATGAATATCACACTGCAGCTTAGCAAACAATTTTACATCATACACTGCTGTAAATTCTGCCAGGGAATTAATTCCACAGGCAATCCACTGACGCCCAAAAAAAGCAGGTAGGATCATATAAATACATATACAAAGGCTTACTGAAACTAGATAGGATTAATTCTATGCAGGCAGTGAGATTAATTCCAAAGATAACAGCTTTTTTTGATAGAGAGGAGG
Organism: Mohoua ochrocephala; assembly: GCA_013398855.1. Lineage (NCBI taxonomy): Eukaryota > Metazoa > Chordata > Aves > Passeriformes > Acanthizidae > Mohoua > Mohoua ochrocephala. Next base: position 1,036 of record VZTA01014279.1, on the reverse strand, counting down.
GAGCCGCTTTGAGGTTTTCTGCAACAACTACATAAAAGCTGAAGGTATTACCCTGGGTTTAAGCTCATGAGAACAGGTTCAGAATCTATGAATTTCACGTCAGTTTAATCTGAGACCTAGATAATAAGATATGTTTAAGGACATTCAGATTAGTTTTGTCTTAAGATGAACACATTTCATACCTATAAAGAGGAACATGCTGTGCCTGTGTGACTTTCTTTCATAGCAATTAGTGAGACTGGAAGAAGTAACTCAGTAGTAAGAATTTTTAGTAGTAAGAATTTTTAGTAGTAAGAATTATCAGCCATCTTTCTTTTCAAATCACCTGGGGTTTTTTATAACACTGCAGGACTGTTTTGGATTTAGTATTTAGTGACGGCTCTCCCACCATAAGGAGAGGTGAAACCTCTTTCAAGGGATCCTTAAGTATTTCTTTTTAATAATCATAACTGTCCAGAAACTCTAATTTCATGCACAGAGCTCTGATATATATATTTACCTATACATGCATGACAAGACAGATGGCTATGAAAAATGTGCATGCAAGCACACTCACTAACTCATGCAATCACTGGGAATCATGTATGCAAGTGCTTTATGATGGATAAACACTTCAAGAATGGGCTAATTTCTGCAGGAAAAATTGAAAATACTTCCAGTTCTTTGGCTAACATGCAATTCAAAAAGACAGCAAGAATTAATAACAATAACAGCATGAATTGTGAGGCATGTTGTTCGTGTTGTCATTATTGTTGTTATTATTATTATTTCCTCCTAAAATAGCACAGAGAATTCGTTTTGCAACAAAAGTGAGAGCAAAATATTAAGTCACAGTTTCATAACTGACAGCTGGCCTGTCTAAGGAAGACTATAGAATAACAACCTGCAGACAGACTCTGTTCCTTGTAAATGATTCTTGGGCTGTTTTAATTTATAGAATTGAAACTTCTTGGAATTCATTCCTCTGTAGCTGAAAATGTCAGCTTTTTTTACAAAACAAGGAAGCAGGTAGATTTGGGATAGAAAAACAGTGCTG
>VZTA01014278.1:10158-50112 GCA_013398855.1 Mohoua ochrocephala | reverse complement strand
CGGGAGTAGGCGGCTCCGGTGCGGCCGGGCCGCCGTGCCCCTCGGGCGTTTCTCGCGGAGCCGGGCGCTGGCAGCCTCGCGTCTGAGGATGTGCTCTGTTTGGTGCCCCGCACATCGCTCCTACGAGCCGCCATGGCGCCTGCGAGGGCGGAAGGAGCTGGCGGGGCGGCCCCGGCTCCTTCTCCGGCCCCAGCCCCAGCGCGCAGCGGCGACCGAGGTGCTGGGACTCTCTCGTGTGCGGGAGCGCCTGCGCTGGGGCGCGGGGTCCGAGCCCTGCTGTATAACGGCTTAAAAGTGTCATTTTCAAGGCCCTTTTCACAAGTCACGCTGAAATGACTGTGTCTTGCTGTTTAAAGGGAAAATAAAAGATGTAGCAGCAGAGCTAAGATGCTGACAGGGCCTACAGCCTGGCACATGCACAGGGTGAAGGCTCCTGCTAAATTTTAGGAGAAAACCATCCAAGTTTGTGCTTGGATTTTCTTCAAAGTGTGTTGAGACTCAAACTTAGGCAAGCAGTACTATTAAATATCATTTAACTATCAGTCAGTGTCAGCAAGCCTTACTTTCTGTGCTGGGTGTTTTTAGTAACTATTATTACTTCAAAGATAGATAGGCTCTCCTATAAACGATGTATAAAGATTGGCGGTAATGAAGAGAATTGACCATGCAGGTGACCAAGAAATACCAAGTACTCCCTTTGATTTTGATTTAATTGCATTAGTGAACTGCATACACGATGCTGGTGTCCTAACCTTGAGGTTTCAGGCACTTAAAACTATGGATTAAGAACTGAATTTCTTATTTTTATAGATTTCAGGTTCTGTTCCCTTGCTTCCTCTCTTAAAAGGTTTAGGATCACATTTTGAGGTTTTTTCAACATCTTAGCTAGAAACTTTACAAAGTTTATTGCAAGAGTACAAAATCTAGAACTTCAATGAAGAGCAAATAGCATGAGTATGTCAGCAGAGTCAGTCATTTGGGAATATTTATGAAACTGGTTTCTGATTGAGAATGCTTAAAGAACCTTCTATCACTTGATCTTCCATGAATTTTAGTGAGTTTTGTTTGGAACCAGAAGCCCTCCTAGGAACTGTTGTTTCTGGTACTATGGCCTAAATATAAGTGTTTGAAACTCATTAATTGCCCCACAGTAAAAGAAAATGCAGTGAACCTAAGCCAAATTATAGGTTCTATTCCTCACTCTGAGACCAAAAAATAATATGTGAAATTGAAAAAAGAGCATTCTTTTAACGAAGGGTATTATTTAATGTAAAGATACTTTATTTTCTTTAGCTCTATCAAAGAGTGTAGTAGGAGATATATATGTTTGGGAGGGAAGAGGGTGTTCCTTTCAATCTGATATCCACTTTAAAGGCCCATAAGGATATAATTTTCTTGAAACATAGAAAAGGTAGTTTTCCCCTATCTTTCCAAAGATGATAATTGTGGCTTTTTCTTTAGGAATCTTTCTTTAGATTTAAAAGAAAATAATTAAATAGTCTTTCACTACCATTACTACTGCTTCTTTAGAAACAATCGATAGTGCTTCTTAAAAAAAAAACCAAACAACATTTTTCTGTCTTTGTTGTGGGATAATTTCCAGTGAAGATCTTTTTAAAAACTTTAATGCTGCTGTCTATAATGTCTATCTCTGTTCATTTTACTTGTTCACTAGTATATGTTATTGATTTTTTTCAATAAATCAAATGACACTTCAGTCTACAATGCACAAAACAATGGGTTATAACTGCAATATGAAGTTATCAGTCTGTGGACCAAACTACAGACATCTGATGTATGTATTATGTACACATTGGATATATTTTGTAGTCTCTCCTACTGGATCAAGGTTTTGTAGATTTCAAAATAATTTTTTAAAAAAGCAAATTACTTTCTAACATGAAGGTTCACTGAAACCAAGAGGAGCTAATACCATGCTGTCATAGGGAGGTAACAGCCCTCAGATGTGAACTGCTGCAGAGAAGCATTTTGCATGATGCAGTGCAAAACATGGAGGAGAAATTCTGTGTGCAAAGTGTAAGCCACTCTTTGCATAAATTAGCTAATACAGAACTTTTTGAATGAAACATTCAAAAATCCAGTGAGGGGAAAAAAAAAAGAGAGGTTCTTAGCAGAAAGAGTCCATTAAATACTTTTTCCATTAATCAAACTGCCTTTCTAGTTTTACTATATCAAGCAAACATCAGACCGTCTGTAATTAAACTGTGGACATCTATATTGTAAGCTAGTGTAGATGTTGGAAGTTTGCATAAATCCAATAAGCAACTGGATGAAATATGTAATAAAAATAAAAGGCGTGAAAAACTTAAATTTACGCTTGGCTCAAGGAGACGGAGAGCTGCAAACGGTTGGATGCTGGAGGAATGTTCTCAGGAAGTAGTTACTATGTGCTGGCTTTGTTCTTGGATGTTTCCATGGTGTCTGCATGAGGCAGCTGCTCTTGATTTTTGCCTCGAGGTTGGTTTCCAATCTGTCTATTATATAAACAAAGTTTCCTTCCGAGAAGAAAGTAAAGAGAAAAAAACTATGGGAGAAACAATTGGGAATGACAAATGAGGGGGAAAAACGGACATGTAACCTATCGGGGGGAAATAAGGACAGGGAGACAGAGCAAAACACCTGGCAGAGGACTTGCAGTAATGACTGTCCTTCCTCGTAGGTAGTGTTGGGCACAGTTGGTGTAGGACAGTAAGTAATGGACCTTTGTTCCATTGGTTTTTTGTTTTGTTTTAGCTGGTCGTGTGTGATATTAGTATGTGTCTCCTGTTGCTTTAAGAAGGTGATTGCATAGTGTGATTTACAGCTAAGTTCAGAGTTGAAATACCATTCATTATTCTCCACAGAGCTTAAAACGACTATGTTTTGAGAATAGGTAATTAGAGTATGATATTAATGAGGAGTCAGTTCATGCACAAAGTGCAAATTTTGATTTGATTTTTATGGCCTTAAATGCAGCTGTCTTTTTACTTTATCACCCCATTTCTTCATAGACAAAATCTCTGGTCCATGTTGCTTTCTGTAACAAAATTAATGAAAAGACTGCTAGCACTCATATATTTTCCAGTCTATTGATTGTAGATGCTAATGTTGGGAGCTATGCTAAAACTAGAGTCTCGTTTGCCACTCTCATTTGATTGGGGTGCTAGTTACAATTCTCTAATGCTTTTAATCCCAGTTCATTCAGTTTGGTGCACATACTTCTAGAAGAGTTTTTCAGTTGTTTCATCTATTTCATGTGATTTTTTTTTTGTTGTGGAATTCAGCTCTTCTTATTTAACATTTTTTCATTGGAAGAAAAACTTGATCATGCTTCCACTTAACTTGGTCTAATAAACACCTCCACAGGATACAGTTGTTACCTCATAAAAAAGGAGAACCTTCAATTTATGTTCTAATTTATATCCATTGGTTTTAATGTACTTTCTGAAAGTGCTTGTGTTGTGAAACAAACCATCATGTCTTCAGTGTGTTTTAAACAAAAAAGGAACAGTTGGTCTATGCATCAATGTTAAATATTAACTGTTTTGCCATTTCACAAGACCGTAAGTCACCCCAAGGTTTTTTCCCCTAGAAGTGTACATGGGATTGCTTGATACCACAGCAACGTGAGGAACATGGCAGCAATAGAATGATTATACATAGCAGAATACCAGTTTTAAAAGGCAGGTATTGTTTTCCTTCTGTGTCTACAGATTTGTTCCTCATAATTGCAGAAGTCATTGAAGCAAATTAATCTAGTTTTCGGTACTATTGTTATACCAGATACATGTTTCTATAAAATACTTACTTGCTTGTTGAAGTACTTTAAAAAAAAAAGGTAAATAAAAAAGTGCATTGCTACAGTATAAGGAGAACATTGCTTTATACTCATGGGGCCTGATCTATCGTCAATAGAAAGTCTTATCAATTTTAATGGACTTAGGCCACTTCTATGGTTCTTAACTGCATGTTTAAGTATTTTCTGTAACAAGATGTAAAAGATTGTTGAAAATTATGAGTTATTTAAAAATCAGTTTCTGTTACTGAGATGGCAACATGCCCAAAATGTTCTTACCCTAACGCTTGACTTTACTGTAGTTTCACATTATGAAATTTCTGGAGCTTGGATTTGCCTTTTTAAGCTCTCAGTAGTCAGATACACAAAACCTGTATGAAAATACCTTTCTGCTTTCAAATTCAATTATTTAAAGTTAATTTTCCCTCTTTGTCTATATTGTTAAAACACTGCATGAACTACTGTACACTGCTTTTTACCCAAGGGATTTCAGCTTCATTCATTGTATGGGAAAAATAAACTGTAGTCATGTGATGAATTAGATCCTTTTCTGAAAGACTCCTGCCTTATTTGTTGCAGAATTTGGAATAGGTACCATTTGAATGAAGCGGGAACCGTAGAAAGAAAATTTAAGTGTAAAGATGATTGGACTGCTACTCAATGAATATGGATTCTGTCCTTGCCTCTATGGACTTTTTATGTACGCTTAGAAGTCATATGATGGAATTTTCTTTCCATGTGTTTGTTTTGGGGTTTTTTTTTAACACAATATGCATGTTATTCTGTGCCAGCCATCTAGTTTAATTATGTTGGTGCCATAAGCTGTTGGCTAAAGAGATCATCCCAGTCTGCTCTGGCCAGTTTCAGAGTAATACCTGTGCACCTGTAGTACTGCTGCTGCTGGTTGTGTGCATCCGTGGTCAGACAGATCAGCTGATCCAGCTGAAAATCTAACATGCAAAAATCCCACCTAAAACTATTATTTTTCATCTAAATCAACTGTGAATTCAACTTGCTGAACAGCCTTGAAAATAGAAGTGCCAGCACATGTGAGAAAATAGGGATGCAAGGCTACCTCTCTCTGTTGATGGTAGCAGAGCCTTGAGGGATTAACCTCACAAATTAGCCCTCTAAATTAAGTGCCAGTCATTAAGCAATATGATTATCTTGCATATGTTCTGCTAAGAGTTTACATTTGAGAGCGTCATTGCACTAAATGCTAAGCACTATCAATGGAACTGAATTTAATGAAAGTTGAACCTTGAACGTACAGAGTACTGGGCACAGTACTCTGAAAAATCAGGTCCTGGGTGTATTCTGCTGGAGAGCCCAAATCAGTGAACAGCTTTGGGCTAAATCTTTCAAATTTGATTTCTCTCATACACATATATACAAATTAAAAAATATATACACGCATGCACAGAAGTATACGAAAATATGCATGACAGAGGAGAATATGTTTTGAAAATACATATACTAGTATATATTTTCTTGCTCGTGCTTATTCAATAAGATGCTGTGGTAGTGCTTAGTATGTCTGACATGGACAGTTGGCAGTAAAGAATAAGTGAGGCCAGATTTTGAATTTAAGAGTTAAAAATAAGTACAGAAGAGGTGCACTATTTTCTATGTAAGTAAGGCAAAGGAGGGGAATATTAGAAATTAGGAACTGTTTTGTAATACAGATAAAGAGTAGGACTGAAATGAGGTTGTACATCAAAATGCATGGTATAATGTACAAGTTTCACAGTTTTTGACATAATAACAGTGATGTTACAGTGTATAAATAAATCAAAATTAACACAATTATTAATACAACTAGTGAAATAACAAGTATACTTACTAATAGATTGCATTATGTTTTTTTGCTAATTCACAAAATTTTATAATTTTGCAGTGTATTTCTGAAGCATTGTTATGAGACAGCAATGCTCTGCTGAATTGCCTCAGTTATTTTTATTAACTTGTCAGAAACATAGTACGTCAGAGTAACTAGGTAGCTTGTCTGTATCTCTTCTTACAGCCAGAAGAATTTCAAATAGAAAGGTTAAGTACAAGGCTAAAACTAGCTCCAGTATTGCGCTTTATTGCTTTCTATCAAAATCTCTGAAAGAGGAACAAATCCTGCCTAAGAACGAATTGTGAAACAGAGAACAGATTCCCGTAAACTCTCTGACCTGTTGATTTATCCAGTGCCTAACAACTGGCAATATAAACTTAAATTTGTAGAATTGTGTGCTGTTGTGTTAGTTTGGGTCTTTTTTCTGCCTCCTCCTTTTACACCCACACAAAGAAAATAAAACAGGAAATGTATAGCTTGCCGTGAGTGACCAATGCTGTTCTGACTTCAGTAGGAGCCATGTATGATTAGCCAACCTGAAAATTAGGGCGTTGTTATATATAGTCTGGAACTTTTAGGCCTATAACAATTTCTAGGGAACTTTGGATTATTTTAGATCAGCTAAGCTTTGAGGATGGACAGAGAAGTGATTAAGGGCGATTTTTTTCTTTTCCCCTAGTAGTGAAATTTCTATAGTCACCTTATACTTACGGAATTATATGAAATAGCTGAGGTTTCTTTCACTGTTTTTCTTCTAAAATGCATAATGCTTTATTATGCATTATCCAAAAATTCTTACCTCTCATTGCCTATCAAATACTTTCACTGGTGTAGAATTGGAATATTCCTTGAATACATTATCACAGAATCAGAAAAAAGTTGAATGCAGCTAACTTCGAGATCCTGTCGTCAACCTGATCAGGTCTGTGATAATATCAAATATAACTGCATTGTATCATACCAAAATATTTCTAATTTGTTATTGTAGATTTCCCTAATGAGGTTTTTATAGTCTCCATTGGTAATATGTTCTAGTATTTTATTCCACTTGAACTTGGTAAGCATCTTTCTAATATTTAATTCCAAACCTGTGGATTGCAAATGAAAGCATTTTTCTCTGTGTACTTTGAGGAAATAGGAAAATGATAAATCACTGGCTCTTTTACTTGTTTCATGTTTATTGTAATGCTGATCCACTTCTCCCATTTTTCTTTGGAAGTGTATGCAAGCCCAGTTCTTTCAGTCCTTTCTTGTAAGTCATTTTTCTGAAAGGGTTGTCATTTTTTTGCTCTCTGTACTTTGCAACATCTTTCTTAAAATCCAGTGCAAACACTGCTTCAGCTGAGACATTTCATTTTGCTGAGTAGAATAAAAATTCTCATATTTTCTAAGCAAGATTCCTATGTGCTGTTTTTCAAATTAACTGCTAAAAAAAAAAAATCACACTGTGAGTTTTTATTCTGCCTTCGCTCACTCTTCAGTCTGTTATGCTAGCTTATAGAAGTAGCACCAAAAAGGGAAAACAAGCTATGTGTAGCAGAACGAATACGTCGGTCTGTCTCTCGTAGTAGGGGATTCAGTGTGCAAAATACAAGAAAATAAGATTCCAAAATACTAGTGGGTGAACACTGTAATATAGATATTAGATATTTTTTCATGGAACGTTGTAATAGCATTACAGTTTCTTGAGTGTTCCATTTCTTCTGTTACCCATTTATTCTTTCTAACACATGTAAAACATATTTGACGTTTATAATAATGGAATTATTAGGCATGTTACTGACATCAAGGTTTAAGGGACTGGGTGACACAGGGAATTTATGTTCCACTTTAATCCATTTATCAGCCTCCTCTGGGAACAGATTTTAAATCTAACTCAAGCCATACCAATTTGGGGGGAAAAACCTGCTTAATCCAACAGCCTGGAAAACATGTAAATGTATGAAATTGTTGCCTAGGTTCCCTCTCACCTCTCTCTTTTTTAGGAAAGAAAATATTAATGGTTTATATGATGACTTTCTCTTTGAAATCACATGGCTACTTGTTCAGATCTGTTGTTTTTCAGTTCAAGAATTAAGAGAGAAGATGATACAGGTGCATTATATGAGACATTAAATAATTGAAATATAAAAGTATATGATTCCATAGAGTAGTCAGTAGTAGCCATTAATTACTTCTTTGCACATCAAAAGCAATTTTTTTCAATCATAAAAAGAAAAAGATTTTTCTAGATTACTGGTGGGTTTTTTTCTTTTTTGGTTTTTTGTTTCTTTTTCCTTGATTGTTGTTTTTGTTTTGTTTAAATTTTGTCAGGGAGGAAAGCTTTTAAGTGTATTTCTATGATGCAAACGTGTACAGTAGCATTAAAACCAGTTGCTTCCGGGGTATGTGAAGAGGCGATGCAGGTTGCCTAAACTTAGGCAGTCCTGAACGAGGTCACCTGTTCCCCTGTAATAAAACTAGTTTGCTCTTTCTGATCCCCAAACTTAATGAAGCTTCCACTTGGTTAGCAATGAGTTGTATAGGACCAGGCTCTGAAGTACTCTAGTGTGAATCCAAAAATCATTTAATGCTGATGTAAATGCAGGATCAGAATCAGGCACATTATGTGACTCAAACTGATGTAGTCAATTATCTTTATAATGTAAGGAATGGTAAGAGAAGAATTATTGCCAGTCCTTGATTTTTGACATTGGCATTCAGGCGCATATCTGGAGAAATTCAGCTTGGGAACCATGTATTGTACGCGTTCAGTCAGAATAATTTGCTGCATACTGAGATGCCAATCTTAGGGTTTAAGATGAAAAATACACTCCTATTAGTCAAATATTTATGAGTTGAACCCAATGTGTTTAAACCTTGTTGACCTTTACATAGTTATGACATATATATCATCTCTTGGTTATCCTTACCGTTGCTTTGTTCTGGAAAAAGTAAAACAAGAGGTTAAGTAGTCCCTAAGGGTAAGTTAAAATGTAGACTACTGCCATGTTGCATGGCTGTCTTTCAAGGCAAGTTGATGAGACTGCTCAAAGCCATAAAAGATCTTACTAGATGATGCCAGTTAAGAAAAAAAGGTATTTTTGAAAATGAGTTTACTATTTCCGTATTTAGTGTTCCAGTGTTGTAAACCATATATTTGATAGTATTTGTGTTATATATGTAAAGCCTAACTCCTGCTTTTCTCTTTAAGCAGTTGCATTCAAAATGAGTTTAAAATCGAATCTAATTTGGTAACACATTTAAGTGTTCTTTCTGATCCAAGGCTGGAAGGAAAGTCACCATGATCCTTTAGTCTGATTTCTTGCTTAATATATATTTTAGGCATTTCATTCATTAATTGCTGATTATAATTCAGCACCTGAATTAGCAGGCATCATTTTGAGACAAAATGGTACCCAAAAATACATCTTAATTTAAAATCATCCAGAAGTACAGACTCTTACTAAATTCTTTGTGGTTAATTGCTTTTACTGTCAGTTGTGAGTAGCCTGATTTGAACTTGTATAGCTATATTGTTATCACTTAGTTTTTGCTGTATCTTGTTTTCCTGATTTTGGTAGGTTATGTGGTAAATATATCAATATAAAGTCAGTGTTGCTGCTCAGATCACCTCTTATACTGTTCTTTGAGAAGCTAAGCAGATGAAGTTTATTAAGGTTCTAAACACTAAATGTGTTGCTGATGTTCTTCAAAGGCCTTCTTTGAGCATTTTCTTTTGTAACCAGGCTAAATCTAAGTTCCATCTTGAAAGCAGCTTTGCTGAGAAGAGTGTTGGGGTCCTGGCGGACAGCAAGCTGACCGTGAGCCAGCAATGCACCCTCATGGCAAAAACGGCTCGTGGTATCTTGGGCTGCACTTGGAGGAGCATTGTCAGCAGGTCGGTGACTTCTCTCCTCTACTCTGCAGCGCTGGTGAGGCTGCATCTGGAGTAGTGTTCGTAGTAGTAGGCAGTACTGTAGCAGGGGAGTCTCAGCTGACCATAACATTTTCTCTGCACTGGAAACTTCTACAGAAATGCAGTGGTGACATAGAAATCTTTCCTGTATCTTGTGGACGCTTTGCACCAGTTGGAAGGACGAATTTCTTTCTACCTTGAAACTAATTTTTGTGTAAACACCAATGTACTTAAAGAAGTGATTTGCACACTGCCTGCAGAAAATAAATAAAAAATAATGGAGGAAAATGAAGTTTTCAGTGTTTGATGTATAGCCTTGTAAAGTCTTTTTCAGCCTTTAAACAACCGAAGTTTTGATCTTAGACGTGAGTAGTGCTGTATACGTGAGTAGTGCTGTATATAGTCATCATATAGTTGCAACTGATGACTCCCAGAACTAGTCTTTTTGTCCTTTTTTCCCCAGACATTAGAGAGGTCAGAGAAAGACTTACATACTGTCAGTGAATAGAATGCTTGCCTTTCTCGTAAAAATATCTCATACTATCTGTACATGACACCCCTTATCTTTAAACTGATTTTTCTTCTGATGATGTTTGGTGTACCACCTAGGCCTAATTTCTTGAGATGGAAACTAATTAAATTTTTATTCATCTTTGATTTACCACATCTAAATGAAATTCAGAGTTTGCATTACTAGGAATTTTTAAACTAATTGAGTAATTTTTTCGGGAAAATAATGTAGAATTTTAGGAAAACTGTATAATAAGGTGAATTGCACTTTCTTATCTATACAGAGTGGTACAAATGGATGTGAGCTGCTCTTTCTGTGCCTTGAACTGGTCAAAGTGAGTCTAGCTTGGGTCCAGAAGGCAGATTGCTGTGCCAGTGTTGTGGTACACTTATCAGTGTTCTATTTTACTTTGCAGGGCTTATCCAGCAAGCTTTGTTATGTGGCTTCCCTTGACTACCTTAGATGTGGATGTGTGATTTCTGTACCCATCTACGTTGCCATAAATGTGAGTTAGTTACTGAATGGGAATGGAGTTTATATAGCTTTGGTAAAAAGTAACTGAACAACAGCATCTCAAAGATTTTGCATGAAATTTGATTTTGTGAACTGAAACCGAAAATGTAAATAGATTAAGAATTTGATTATGCAGTTCTCAGAAGAAGAAGGTTTCCAGTGAAGATAATAGTTTTTGTGGCAAAAATTAAAATTTCTGGAATGATTATTTGTAACATTCATGGTTCAATGTTCAATGCTAGGGTTTCAGCATTTTTGTTAGCTATTTCAGAGTGCTCATTTGGGGAACTGGAGAACTCTTCCCTATTTTCTAGCTACAATGCAGGCTGATAATTAATTAGAATATTTATTCTGTTACTTTACAGGTGTGCATAATGTGTCTTTTACATGCCACAAGGCTTTTCTAAGTATGCCTTTGAAGAGTTAACCCTTCCTTGAATCTTGACATTAACCTCCATGCCAAAATTTAGGTTAAGTTTTTATGGGGAAAATAAAATATGCAAAAAGAAGTTCTTTTTCTTCCACAGTTTCAATATACAGTAGTGGAACTTTACAGGCTAGTCTTAATGTAGCTTTGCTTTCAAAACTAAAAAAGAAAAATAGGATGGGGAAGGATACTAGCACACTGGAGAAAATAAACCACGTTTTTAAACCAATAATATGCAAATCCAAACTTTTTGCGTATTTTTGGTCAGTTGTTTGCTCCCATTCTAGTCATTATTCTTGACGGTGAAACACCAGTAACACTTCCTTGGTTAAGGAAGTTTTAAACAGTAATCATAATCTTCCTGTATATTTAAGTAAAAGAAAGAACAATGAAAAGGAAACTGCTTCAAGTCAATCCCTCTACTATTTTGAACTATTTGTAAAATCACTAATCAAAGCATAATTCATAAAAACCTTGGGGAATATAATACTCTTCCTTATATGCACTTCTTAGCAAGTGTGAGTGTTCTTAGGCAGTATCTTCGTGGTTAGCACTAGCTCTTAGCTGTCACCGTTACCGTATGTAGTAATCTTTACTGATAAACTTAGGCCCTAATCAATAATTTCACAGACTAGGAAAGTAAAACATAATATAGTCCTTCGAATGAGAGTTATGTTAGTTGACGAGTTTGTAAAAACAATATGACACTTGTCTTCTAAATAATACTGCAGAAGTCTCTTGTAAATCCTTTGGCAATTTTTTCTAATCCTTTACAAGTTGTAAAATCATAGCTGAAAGGCAGGCAGAAATGGAATGCACAAGTAAGACATCTGTTATTGTTATATCAATGATGATGTATAACCAGCTCTGCAGTAATAACATTTTAACAAGGACTAGAGTCTTATCCAAAATGATATCTCATCCACTTCCACGTCTTCATTTGCTACATTCATAAGAATGAAGTTTATAATGGGGAAATGTTACCAGTTAGTGCTTGTTGGACATCACAGGTATGCTACAGTCTGGTTTAGATTAATGGCTTTGCAGCCAAGTCATATTTTAACAGATAGCAGTACTGTAAACCAGCTTCAAAGTAATGTATTTGCCTGCTGCTTATAAAAGTATTCACCATTACTAAGTACAGTAACACCGTATTTTACAAGTTCATCACAGTGAAATGTATATAGTATTAATGTATTTTCTAGTCCATTAAGGACAAGCAGCATATTATATTTCATTTAGTAGGGGATTTACAGATCAGTAGTGTGGAGGGCTATTCCAGGACAATTTTGGGGTGTAGATGCAGCTTTCTTTTAGAGATTTTGTTATTGTGTTGACTCAAAAACAAATTCTTATTAATTACATTTTAGTGTCATATAAAATTCAAAGAGTTAAACTTTCAACTTGCTTGAAATTGGTACAAAGCTACAAAACTGTCAAATAGTGAGACAGCTTGGGAATGGCAAGGAACTTTTCCGGCTCTGGTGGAAAATAGGGAGCAAATGCATTATTTTTTACTGTTGTCACACTTTTTGGCCATGCATCAGCAGAAAGAAAAACAAGCCATGGAAGAAATATCTGTGTACTTTTTTTTTCCTTAAAGCCTTTTGGTTTAATCAGCGGTAAAATGGGTAATTGTGCATTTTAGTATATTTCAATACTGATTCATCCGGTAACAGCTAGTTAGCTCTTCATTTTTGTGACTTCATTGTGGAATTAATATGAACTGAAAAAATGAGACCCATGCCATTGTTCTGTATGATTAAGTGTGGAGGTTTTGACTTTTTTCTAACAGCCCGTGGGACTTGGTCCAAGAATGTCTATGGGATTTGATCCAAAAATCCAATGATCCAAAAGCTTCCTGGTAGGACTTTTAAACTCAATACTTCAGCTTTCAAGTTCTTGGCCTTTCTGTGTACATTTTGTTACTGATAGAGCAGAATAATATTCCTTCTTTTGTTATTATTTATTACTTTGAAAATATCTTTGTAACGATAAATCTTTTAGGCCTTTCACCAAGTTAGATTTTTACTGGAATTAGAAAAATTGATTGATTTGCTCTTGAAGAGTCTGCTCTGGTTTTCTTTGCAGGAAAAGTGAAAGTGTATTGTTCTTTACTTTAGTTGCAGGCAGTTCAGAAGAGTTTTGTGTGTGGTTTTTTATCTTTTACAATGGAGCATGCATTATTACGTACTAATGCTGTGGCAGTATTTACCACAAAATACTTTTTTTTTGCTTCAAAGTTATTCTGGTTCAGAAGAATACATACTTTTTATCTTCTTAAGCCAAGAAGATGTACCTGTTTTCATTATGTTTTTGGAAAGCATTGTATTATCACTATGCTATGCTTTAAAGAACAGAATATGCCTGCCTTTGTTTTTTAGAGTTGCAAATGGTGCTTCATTTATGGAAGAGCTTTTAAACAGATCCTACTGGAAGAACACTCAGGGGTCTAGTATATATTTAGATATATTAGGTACATTCAGTTTCCTGAAATATTATTAGAGAAAGAAACCCTACTAGGACTTTCGTAACCATGGGAAATTAATTTCCCAGATACAGAATGGAGAACAAATGTTACTGTTAACGTCAGAATCCAGTTACATATTTGTGATGGGTGACCTTTTTTTCATTGTCCTTTCACTAACTTTGTAGACTACAATGTTGATCTTAAACTTAATGTGTAGAGTGATGAAGGCATTTATAAATTAGGATTAAAAAATGTGTAGTGAGACCACACATATTATCGAAAAAGAAAATATTGGATGCTGAAATAGTGTTCTTCAAGGAATGTTTCAGGGAACTATCAGATTTAATAGTTCCGTTAATGACACTGGCAAAACAAAATGTGATAAAAACAAAGTAGTAGGTGTTAGAGCAGACAAGAGATAAGATTTCATGCAAAAATACCTTACTGCTGGGTAACCTTGAAGCATGTAATAATACAAAATGGGATGAAAGTCTGTAATATGAGGTGAAAATAGCAACAATTTCTGCTATAAATTACACTTTTTATGGCTGTGAATATGTAAAGAGCTGGAGGTTCTTGTGGGTCTGTTGTATTTATAATAATGTCGGGTAAGTGTTAATTCCATTGTACAAGAGTTTCATATGTCTTAACATCATCTGTAATACTGTGGTGCATTTCTGGTTATCTGCTTTTAATAAAGATGAGTTCAGCTGAGATGGGTGCAGCTGAATGGAATAAGGTAGACCTCAAGCAACTGAAGAGCTTGCCTTGCTTAGTCTAGTAAAACAGAGACTGGGAGGTGGTACAATAGTTACCCGTGGGAACATGAATAGACAGTAAACCACGAGGCAGGAAAAAGACATTCCTTAAAGTGAAGGGCAGTTATCAAAAGAGCAATTTATCATAAACCGGGCTATTAATAAACATGAACTGAAAAATTATGTTTCTACTTATGAGATATTGCAGCTGCCTTATGAATAGGTGCAACAAAGAACCAGATAGTTTCCCCTACAAAGTTTAATAAACTTATGTAAGGATTTTGAGATGTGGTAACCTAAGTTACTGTGAGACTAGACTTTTTCATCCCTGTGTTAGCAAGACACACCTTGGTTTCTTAGTTGTTACATGTATGGTTTTTTTGTTTCAGTCTTGTCTCTTTTTCGGTAGATAAACACCACTCAACACTCTTTCATAAATATCACAAACAATTATGTACAATCTAAATGTTTTCCCAGGTAAAGCACAGAGGGCTTTGAACTTCTCTTTCTACTGCGTGACTCTTCACCTACCCTCAGTGAAATCTAATCCCTGTTGTCTGATGAACTACTTGTTCTCTTTCTCATCTTATTGTAATTGCTTAGGTCCACAGATGGATCAAAAATTACTTCTTTCATATTATTTGGTTTGTTTCATGCAACATGCTAATGAAGAAAAATGTAGACAATACAATTGACCCAATACTGTGTCTTTTCATGCTTGTCCCGATCCTGATTTCTCTGTTGTGCATGGATCCTGACATCATCTTTAGGGAGTCATTATTTCTTTTTTCATGTTCAGCGGATATATCTCTTACAAAAACAAACTTCCTCTGTTTTCACAAAAACAAGTTAATTAAACATTGTTAATTATTCAGAGCTATAAGCATACTATTTCAAAGTTTACTCATTATGCTTAAAAAATTCTTTAGAATATTGAAAATTGCTCTTTAAGTTTCAGAATTCTCAAAGTAGAATGACCCTGAAGTTTTATTATGCCATGATTTACCTTTTAATTGTCTCACATTTTTACTTTGGTTTTCAACAGACTTTAAAGAAATACAGGAAGAGGTCTGTCTGTATTATCTTTTATTACACTAATTGAAATATTTGAAAAAAGTTAGGCTTGCAGGCACAGAAGCCTCTCTTCCATGTGTGAAATAGAAATAGCAGCAAAATAAAAGTTGAGAACAGTTGCTCAGAGATAGCAGACATGCATCAATTCAGCCATCTTTAAAAGAAAAGCAGTTGGTACTTGTGGAAGAGACAGTATTATGTGGGTCTGGGGGAGAACAGGAGAGAAAGACAAAGATACTTATCTGTAGGGAAAAAAGGTGTTTGTTGCCTGTGAAACAGGGGTTAGTCTGAGAGAGGGGGAAGGGAGATTAGAATGTGCTATAAAACCATTCTCCTGCATCCATGTTATTTGGCATCCAGTAGAGTTACAGGTTGTGCTTACCAAAATTTGAAAGGTGTTTCTGGTTTTCACCTGAGCATAGGGGCATCAGAGCCATCAGAGAGAGAGGAATGAGAGATCAGAAACACAGTGACTATTGAGAGGTGTTCACATACGGGTAGTTAATCCTCTCTAGAGTGTGTCTGTTGACTCCGAGTAGTTTTACACTGATCATAGATCTTGCAATGGCAAGTTACTGGGATAAACTGTTTCTATTCCTGAAAGTGCAGTTGTAGAATTTTAAGATAGTGGTGGTTCTGTGGAGAGATTATTTGCTACTGTAATAGTAGAGATTTTACGTTTTGTGCTCAAATATGGTCTTCATTCATTCAGTGTCTTTGGACTGTACCTAGGATGTTTCTGATCGTGGGTTTTGTGAGGCTAGAGGCTGTTAGAATACCACGGTAGTTCTTGGAAAATATCTCCAAAGTGACATCTTCTTCTGGAATTGCTTATAATTGGTTTGTGATTTTCTCTTGAAGTGCGAAGTGCAATTTTATTTGACAGTTGTAATTCCCTCTGTGGTGCTCAGGTATCTCTTTCAAATAAACACGATCTTTTTGTAGAGGTGTACTTTTTGAATAAAAGCCTTCTTTGGATAGTTAATGGTTCTGTGGATGGTATTACAAGATTTATTTCAGTGTGGATGGGATGGCATCTAAGGTTGCCCAATATGAGAGAGTGTGTGTGTGTGTGTGTGTATCAGATGGCTGCAGATTTATGGAGATAAGTTTGTAAGTCAGTGGGGTTTTGTGTGTATTAGCTTGTAGATTACCATCTTTGATCTTGACCTTAGTACCTAGAAAGGATCTTAGTAGAGGAGTTTCAGAGGCAGTTTGAAAAGAGTTATGATCATTGAATGCGTGATTTCAATTAATGAGCAAGTCCAGTTTTTTAGTCATGGTGATGAGAATGTTATTCGTACGTCTACTGACATACGGACTTGGTGCTACGTGTCTAATGGCGAGTAGTTATTTTATTTAGCTTTGAAAGCTGCTGCTTCTGATTAGGACATGAGGAATGTTTGCGCATCCTAAAAGTTTATCTAGGATATTCAACGATGCCAGCTACCCTTCTCCTGCTTCTGTCCTTAGACCGTCTTGATTACAACAAAGTACTGTGGGAGAAATAAAACCTTTTTGCCTTTCAAGCCCCCTTTTTCCTAGTTTGTCTGCACTCAAGTTGACCTTTGCTAGCCCTGTTTCTAATTCTCCTCATATACTCATTTTTAGTAGAGGATATGTGTTGTAAGTAACCAGGGTCAAATTTCTGGGCCCTTGTATGTTAACCCAATGATTTCTAGCCCCTTTTAATCCTTTCCTACACCAGCAGCTGTAGTAATAAGGGTCAAGGGGCTGCTAGGGATTGAGGTCATTAGCTTTTGGTTTCTATTTATTCATTTTGTTGGTGTTTTTCACTGATCAGTCTTAATGGATATTATCCATTCAGCTGTATGGTATTAGAACAGCATTTGACCTTGCCAACAACATGAATGTTTAATTTTTAAGTTTCTTTGACTATAAACTGGATGCTGCTTTTTAGTTATGGGAAGAAATTGTTTCACTTTTTATTATGCTGTGAACTGTCTGTATATCTGTCTGAATACCTCAACAGTAATGTGTATAAAATCAAATTCCACTGAAAGAATAAAAATATTCCAGTGAGGTCAATGAAATCTTTTAGGGATTTCATTGTTATTAATGATAATTTATTGGAGAAGGACTGTTTGCAACAAGTAAACTGCTAGGTTTTATATTACTGCTTAAACCAGCACCTTTATCATTGCTTCAGCATATATTTATCTTTCTTTGACAGAACCATCAGAGCTCACAGCCTGAGTCTTTGGGTCTATTACTATTTTGTACATGTAGCAAAATGGTGAATGCACACTATAAGACAACAATAAGAAAAGTAGAGATTTCATGGCCATGAGTTTGTCTTTAGCTGCCCCACTATAAATGCAAAGCTAAACGGTTAGATTCTTAGATTTCCCTCACTTGTACATAAGGTAAGGTAAAGACAATGGACCATTAGCACATTACCTGAAAATTGACGAATTCGTGCTTTTATGAACTTCAGCAGAAACAACGTACCACACGGCAGATTCCTCGCTGACTGTGTCAAGCTTTTAGCATTCTTTCTTCTGCTGTAGTTAAAATAGTTTGGTTTATGCTTTAATGTTCTCAGCTGCTACTGGTGAGAAGCAATTCCTTCACAGTGAGGAGGAAAGAGTTTATTGTATTTGGTGTTTTTAGTGATATGGATGCATGCTCACTAGGTATTGTACTGAGATCAACTAACTCATTTCATTAAAAAGTCCTTTAGGTAGTATATTTGGTTACCACCGAGTTGATGTGGATCCGAACCAGAAACACAGAAGTGAAAGACTTTCTATCCTACTAACAATTTCCTGAGCCTTCCATTCTCCTATATTAAGAGGGGTTTTTATAGAGTGGAAAAATGCCTCATCATAAAGCTGTAAGGTTAAAACTGCAGCCCTTCTCCCTTCCCCAACACTCCTTAAACTGTGGATCTTGTTTGCTATGGGAAGTGAACTGCAGGAGGAAGCCAGATGGCAGCTGTATTGAGCTGCTGCTTTGTTGTGCAGGATGGGTGCCCCTCCTCCCTTCTCCAAAGCAAATGTTGATTCACGAATGAGGGGTTTATATATCTCAATGAGGGATTCATATGATTTCTTTAAATGTCTGCTCTTTTAATAGTTTGCAAAAGGAATTGATCTTGTGCTCATAATAAGAAACAGTTTGAGACCTGTATGTGGCAAAGTTGTATAATTTTAAGGTGGACTTTCTAAAATGGTGCATATAGCCATTGCTAATTTATTGCTCTCAGTTAAACTGCCTGAAGTGTTGTGCCAGCACAGCCTGCTTCTTGTGAAACATGTTCCAAACAGAAAAAATGGTTTATATTTTATTTTAAGGTAAAATAGAATTGTTTTGTCAGCAACGGACTAAAATTCCAGAAAGTGTTAAAATATTTTTAAATTAACAAATTTCTAGCCAGAGAATGTTTATTAAATTATGAGAGGAAGATAGATTGGGTGGATGGACCTGATTTACTTCACAGAATCTGTACCGCATCTTTGAGTGTTTCATTAAAAACATTTATTAAAATTCTACAGTACTTAGAGGTTAATCCTCATGGCTGATTTTCTTTTTAATTTTTATTTGAATTTTGTCATAAAACACAACTGTGTGTAAGTTTGTGTACTTTTTAATTGTTGGCAGACATGTTTGATTACCATTGTATTTATGATGCAGAATGCTTAAGAGTTTTAAATTTCTGAGCGTGCCAAGTTAAGACCATATATATGTACATTGTATGAGGTTCATGATGATAAACCAGAACTTTTGTTTCTTTCACTGATTAGTAGGATCATCATCTTGTAAAGCCAAGAACAATGCACAGTCGTAACTGCCAAGCTGACCATAAGCACTTTTTTCTAAGTATCCAGTGCTGAATTCTCTCTGGCACAGTTGTCAACTGCATGTTCCAGGCTCTGTCTTTTGCCATAAACTGCATTCTAAGCCCCATGGAAATAGCATAAAAACATAAGAATTAGGAAATTGTGTTATTAACAGGCTGCATTTTTAACCACCATGGGGGATTTATTTAGACTGCCTAGTGTGCAGAATGTGTTTTTTTAATGTAAATAGCTGCTGAGAAAAAATTCAGATCCTCCAATGAATGTCAGAAATGAGCCTTAACAAAATATTTTTAAGAATATATACCAAAAAAGTAATGTGGTTTTCCCTGCTCTTTTCTTCTTCTTTTTCTTGCTGTCTTTCTCTCTTTCTGATGTCAGTTTGTATCTTTTATAATGCAGATATGAGATGAGAGAAAATGGGGGAATGACTCTGTAGCAGGAATGGAAAGAGTTAAATGAATCGGGTCAGAATACTAAAACTGATATTCCTCCATCTCAACATACCACATTAAAAAGTAGTTTGGGGTGCCTGGCATCATCATGATTAGTAATATACGTAATATCAGCAGTATTCAGGATCATTCAGAATTGAAGTGCATATGGTTTATAAATAAATAAATAAATATGCATTATGTGTCTTTGTGCATATTAGAGATACATAATAGGCAGACATATATGTTGAAATCTATGTTTCACATCAAACCTCTATAGCATGCTTCATGAGGGAGACAAGACCCATGTGTTTTGCAGAAGCTTTTAAAGCTGTTTCATTTATTTTATTAGCCTTTAATGAATGTAATTAGAACCCAAGTAATTAAATGCAATTGTGCTCAGTATGTTCCTGTTGTAAATTGCCCTAAACAATGTGCATGGTGTGAACAAATTTGTGGGATTAATAGAGGATAGATAATGTTTTTGGATAGTATTTCACACTAAACGGCCGCAGAGAGAAACAAAGAAGCTGGCGCAGTGTCATTAATCTTAGTCAACTGGCAGTTCTGGTGTAATTTGCATGACTTAGGCAGTGACACAAGATGGGGCTAGCTTGGGATGGGTGTTAGATCACTAGGATGCATATGTATTTATTTCTCTTTAGTACTCTGATTTATAAGTAGAAAGAAGTTTGTTTTAAGAAACCAATTCATTCTGGTTTCATCTTTGTTTTTATCTTAGATTAATAGAATTACTGGCAGTATATTGTATGTGTTCCTTTGTTTTTATAGTTAGCATATTGGTTTATGGATATTAAAAAACATCTGTGCATCCTTATCACCACAGAAGAAAAGCAGATGTGCTGTGATTGGATAGTGTGTTGCTAGTGGAATAGATTTTCTTTCTTCACTCTGTCTGATGTGTCTTGTTTCCTAGCTTAAAAAAAACCACCAAACAGGATACAGTAAGATACTTCCAAATTACTTTCTGAAAAACATTATATTAGTCGTAGATAAAATATGCATTTTCATTCTACTTTCCTTTTGCCCATGTGATTTCTAAAAATTATTGAATATATGTAATCTGACTGAGCAGAAGGATAATTCAACGACCATAAAATACTTCTTATATTTTAGCTGAGTAATACATTTTCACAAAACAGCAGTGACCACTGCAGTTAATTTTCACAAGAATTTTTAGATGCCCTGGTTTGGGTTAGTTTAATTGTTCTTAGACTTACAGCTGGCTGAAAATGTCTGTCAAAGCGAGCTGTTTTGCTGAAAGTCTAAACAAAAATATTCTGCTAGCTTGCAGTTTTAGAAGGAGTCAAAATTAATTTGAGTCATGTTAGCTGAGTGTTTCTGTCCCAGATCTTAACATTGTTTTCAAAATACTTCCCGTAGAAAGCTAATCTTTTTATATATGTTATGGTCCCATTTGTAAGAAAAAGGACTATTGTCCAAAATTGATCTTGACCCATTTCAGGATACCAAAATCTTCCTATAAACAAACTTAGTTGTATATTATGCACTGCCTGTTTTGACTAAAAACTGTGCCAAAATTGCATGTGCTGAACTTACGAATGTAATATCTCTGGAAGATGTTATTCTGTTAAATACGTTGCTTACGCACACCCTATTGTGTTGTTATTCTCTATTACCGTGGTGTTAACTTAGTAGTGTAGTAAAATTGCCTGATAACTAAATTGGGCATCTTCAGAAACCCTTGAGAAATTGCGGTCCTGACAGATAAACAGGAAGGGATTTCTGCTTCAGCAGTATCAGTGGATCTTTTAATTGTAATTTTTCAACACAGGAAGGTCGCACTCAAACCTGAGGAAGAATGAGATAGGTTGTTCACAGGCTGTTTCACCAAGTAGATACCTGTTGGGCAAGTCCTATGAGCTGTAGTTCTCATATTATAAAAATCATATATTTAATCAAAGCTTTTTCATCCTTTTTAAAATTGCATCGTTAAATTGCAAAAGGAAGGATTTTAAAATACAAATTTCATGGGCAACCTTGAGTCCTCTTAAATGGCTTGATGACGCTACAATGTTTAGGTTTTTATCATTGCATACAAAACAAGTGTAGTCATACTCTTAATATGTGAAATATGAAAATAGCACAGCTTTTACACAAAACTTTGTATGGTAAATATAACAACAAACACTGATAATGAAAATTTCCAGGCATTCAGTTAGGCCACCTAAATCTGAAGCTGATTTGTCCCAAATGGTCTTGCCTCCTGAACTGCGAGTCAACAGTGCAAAAGTAACTGAATTGGAATTAAACATATGAATTATTCTACCTTTGATGAAAAAAGTATTAACCATGTATCAGTAACGATACAGAGGGTTATGATGGCATTAAAAACAATTTGCTTGTAGCAATTCGGGAACATATAAAATGCTTAAGCTATAGAATGTCTTCTAGTGTGGATTTTAATAAAGAAAAAGAAAGCACGTAAGGACAGTAGAATATAGGAAATTGAAACTGGCTGGATGGCCAAGCCCAGAGAGTGGTGCTGAATGGAGTCAAATCCAGCTGGTAGCTAGTCACAAGCGGTGTTCCTAAGGGCTCAGTACTGGAGCCAGTTCTGTTTAATGTCTTTATTAACAGTCTGGACAAGGGGATTAAGTGCACCCTCAGTGAGTTTGCAGGTGACACCAAGCTGGGCAGGAATGTCGATCTACTGGAGGATAGGAAGGCTCTGCAGAGGGATCTGGACAGGCTGGATTGATGGGGTGAGGCCAATCGTGTGAGATGTAACAAGGCCCAGTGCTGGGTCCTGCACTGGGATCACAGCAACCCCAGGCAGCGTTACAGGCCGGGAGAAGAGTGGTCCAGAATTTCTTAATTTGACAATTATGAAAGAATGTAGAGAAAACTTTTTATGGGCTTAGCTGCACAAATGTTAAGGCACAATGGTCTGCTTACCCGGAAAGCTGCCTGATGGAGAAGAACCTGGGAATGCTGGTCACCAGCCAGCTGGACATGATCCAGCATGTGCCCAGGTAGCCAAGAAGGCCAATGGCATCCTGGCCTGTATCAGCAATAGTGTGGCCAGCAGGACCAGGGCAGTGACTGTCCCCTGTACTCTGCATTGGTGAGGCCACACCTCGAGTTCTGTGCTCAGCATGGGGCCCCCCACTACAAGAAGGACATTGAAGTGCTGGAGCATGTCCAGAGAAGGGCAACAGAGCTGGTGAAGAGTCTGGAGCACAGTTCATATAAGGAGCAACCGCGGGAGCTGGGAGTACTTAGCCAGAGAAGAGTCTCAAGGGGGAGCCTTAATTGCTCTCTACAGGTACCTGAAAGGAGAGTGTAGTGAGGTGGGCGTTAGCCTCTTCTACCAGGTAACAAGTGTCAGGACCAGAGAAAACAGCCTCGAGTTGTGCCAGGGACATTTAGACTGGGTATTAGAAACAACTCTTACTGAAAGGATTATCAAGCATTGGAACAGGTTGTCCGGGTTGAGTCACCATCCCTGGAGGTATTTAAGACGTGGACATGGCACTTAGGGACATGGTTTAGTGGTGGACTTGGCAGTGCTGAATTAATGGTTGTATTTGATGATCTTAGAAGTCTTTTCTACCTAAGTGATTCTATGATTCTCTGATTCTCTGAGTCTATGAAATATACCACTGCATATTTAATCTTGTATGGCTAACTTGAATTTTGCTTCTTCCTGGCTTCCTAAGAGTTAACTTCAACACATTCTTGGTGGTGTTTCCTTAAGAAGTCCAGAATATTTGAAGTCATTTTTTCTCAGTAACCTTTTCATTTTAGAAGTACAATTAGATTTGTAATTCTGAGTCTTCAATCTGGAATTTAGACTAACATAACCGCACTTTTCAGGGAGTTCCACTGTTTTCGAGAGGTTTCAGGGAAGCAGACGATATAGTCCTTTTTATACGTGAGCACAGTCTGCATTTCTTTTTGTTTGTATGATACATAGATCATCAAGTAATCGTCAGTGTCAACAGGTGCTACAACAGTTTAGCCTGCATACTTGTAAATACAATTTTATCTTTAAGTAATACAAGTTTTGTGGATCTGCACCTAGAACTAGCTACTGGAGACAGCTCTGCTCCCGTGAAAAGTCCTGAAATTAAAGAGCTTGAACACAGCCTGCTTATTTGTGTGTCAACTCTACAGCTGTCTCACCATACTACAAAACATTCTTGGTATTGTTTCTTACCCAGAGTATCTTAATAATGATATTTAAGAAGGCTTCTACTGGCATCTATGCAACTGAAACAATATGGATTATCTCTATTTTGGCTCAGCAATTAAATGTTGTTCTTCTGCCTTGTGGAAAAAAAGTTCTTGTGTTTATTCTTCGATAACTAGTATGATGTGCAAAACAGCAAAAGTAATTAATTAACAATTCATGAAAGTAGTTGACTCCAATTAATATGCCATTGACCCAAGCACCACTGTTCAACAGTTAAAGACCAGGACCATAATATTTATTATGAGGTCAGACATATCGATATAGCATTAAAATGAGTCACATTTAGTACACTGCATAGCAATTATGGTAATGCAAAAAATAGCAGTGTTACCTAGATTTTAAGTGTCAAAAAAGTTACATGATCCAGAATTTCTTAATTTGACAATTATGAAAGAATGTAGGGAAAGTTTTTATGGGCTTTGCTGCACAAATGTTAAAGCACAATGGTCTGCTTACCCAGAGGAATGAATTCTGTAGGAGGCAGTTTCCTTTTTCTACTCTTCAAATTATTACCACATTTATTTTTATATGAAGTTTGGGGAACTTCATCCTTCTGATCCATTAGACTAGATTGCTATAAGCTGTAGACTTCTAAAAGAATAATGGGATTTCCCAGGACTTTTTTCTACTTTGTTTGTTCATAATGAAAATCTTGCACTCCTTCCTTCTTTCTTCATGGCCCTTTTCTTGTTCTACATGTATTTAGTGTCTGTTATTCTATTAAACAGACTTTTTTTTGAGTGTAAGAGTATGTGGGAGAAGAGACAAATATATCTGGCCTGTCTATTTGAAATCAGCAAAGCTGTACTGGGACATGGATAAATTTAGCCTAAGTTTAGCATTTAGGTGTGAGGCCAAAATAGAACTAAAACATGAGTTCACTTAACTGTTACTTAACAATGCTAATTTTTTCTTCTGGTAATTCTGTTGCTTTGGACTGTATCATTGTATTTCAGTTATCCAGCTGAAAAGAAGCCTGTCCCTTTTTTATTCTGATCAAAACTGTGAGGATAGATCCTGAGTAAAATATAATCAAATTGGAATACCGCTGAGAAGTTTGGTTTAATTTTGAGTGTTTCTAGGTATGTTAATATGGTATATGAAAGTGGATGGGCTTGAATTTATTCTATTTTTAACCCCCAAAATATTCTTTAGATTTCAGTTCATAGAAGTAAAAATGCAAACCTGAAAGAAGTCAAACTTCCCAATTTCCTGCTTAAAGATCCTGAGAATGTACATGTACAAGGCAATTCGCAGATCTCCCTTAATCATGTGATTAATTCTATCACAGTTTGAGGTAAATGGGAGAGATAATTCCTTATTACTCATGAAGAGGCTGAGACCACTGGTAAGATCTTCCTAGATGCCACACTGATTCAGATATTCCGGTACTGTTCTAAATCTTGTTCTGCTGCTAATTCTAAATTCAGTGTTCATATCTCTAGTCTTACCTAGTTAAAGATTTTATATCTCCTCCCTCAAGCAACATTAGTTGCTTGAGGAAATGTGAAAGCTATAGCAAGGAGTAGTTGCAAAATTAGTTATTAAATTTGAAATAAATACACTATCTAGGAAAAGTAAAATTTCTTGGTGATACTAAGTGGAAATATTTTGTGCCTGCATTTTCTGGAATTAACGAGGTAATGATTGATATTGTTTAGAGTATTGTAGCAGGGACCGGTTTTGTTGCTGATCTAAGTGGGAAGATGCTTTTGACATAGCTTTGTATCATATTGATTTAGTTTGGTACCTCAGCAGCTGAAATTGATAGCACAGTTTCATTAACTTCTTTTCAGAATTCATTTTAAGACATTAACTTGTGTTGTAGATGTTATTTATTATTATTTAAACTTAGGTTTAGATTTTTTCTTTTATTAGCTATTAATCTTATTATTATGTGCTATATATTATTAATTATCTTATTATTACATGTTGTTTCTTGTTATTAAAGGGGAGACTACACACATAATTTAATATAAATTTCAAAAAAGAGATGTCCTCACTGAATAAGTACAAATGCTTGAATCGTTCCACATTGGCCTAAATTGGGTGGATCTATAGAACTTGTTGGTCACTTCAAGGATTCTTTCCTTCTCTTGTCTTCAAAATACTGGCTTGATAAAAATGGAAATGCAATAGGTTATAGGGTGTTTTTCAACTATATTGATATTCCAAATGCTCCTGCACCTTGCACAAAGGCCAAATAGGATAACCACTACTAAGCTATAGTGCCTTCTTGCTGTTAATATTGCAATTTTTGTTCCACCAACATGATATTGAGATGTCTACCTGCATGTGCACACTTACACACAAGAGGAGACAAGAGTATTTACTGCTATGCTGAACTCTGCTACAGTGAAATCTATACTTCTGTAGCAAGCAAATTAGGAAAAGTTTTGAGACAACATCCAATGCCAATTTAAAACAGCTTCCTGTTTAATTTATTTGTCATCTTTCAACAAGTAACTGACCCACTGGGATACATGAGTGTAAACGGGGCAATGGACACTCACATCCTTGTGACCATCTACTCTTTTTGTGTCGTGCAGGTTCTAAATATTGATGTTGTTTGAATATGCTTGAGCTATGAAATATTGATATAGATTTCATGAAAAAGCCCCTTTTTTGGTGAAAGAAGAAAAGTTGTCATTACAAAACTCATTGATTTTTGCACATGAATGAGGCTCTTTAACTTGACAGGGAAATCATCATGGCTAAACGTTCACTGTGTTTATTTTTTATCATAAAACACAGGCCTTTTTCTTTCTGTTTATAAAGTGCATACAATAATTGAAAACAAGAGTCGCATGCTCGACATGCAATTCCAGATCTGTCCAGTTTATTTCGCTATGCTAGTAGATGGCAAAAAAACAACCACTGGTGTCTTTGTTAGTAATTAAAGAAATCTACTAAGGGGGAAAAAGAACCTACTGGAATTATAAATCATGGTATATTGTTCACATATTGATCACATATAATATATGTATTATGTGTATGTATAATATACACATAATTGATTACATAACTTTGTTGTACATATTCCATATAATATTTATGTGGGATTCTTTGAAATATTTAGCTTAGCAAGCTAAAAAAGAGCATAAATTCATACACGTTGCCATAATTATAAAATATTTGACTTGTATTACATACTTATTTTCAAAATAAAATTGTTTTCTTATATTAAAAAGTTCCCAATTCAAATAAAAATATTTTTGTATTCTCTGCTATAAGTAGAGAATGGGCAAGAATATAAGAGAATGTCAATAGGTGCAGAGCCTGTTGTGTATGTATAAATTTCAGCCCAGCTCCAGTTACTGTTTTTGTTATACGCAGAGATAAATAGAATAATAGGAATGGAGCTAGTTTTGACTTTCATGGCTTTTTGGCATGTTCTTTTCTTATTTTTTTGCTTGGACTAAATGTGGTTTTGTAAACCAAAACAACCTACTGGAACAGAAATGGAATTCAGCAGAACTTTTTCTCAAACATACCCACTGTAATGGAATTTATGACAGATTTTTTTTAAGCCCAGGGCAGAATTTTCCACCAAAATAATAGAGGCCTTTAAATATTCAGTTGCCTGTTGACCAGAGTTTTGTGTTTTCCTGCTGTCTGTTTAAATATGAGTCTTTAATCTGTGTCAGCTGTTTCCCAAATGTGGCAAACTCAACTTTGTAGCTAGTGCCTTGAATGGGAGTAGCTTTTCTTGCTCCTCTGTGAGCTATTTGACTTCTAATTAGTCCAGCAGACAGATTAAAGAGCTCCGTAGTGAAATATTCACCTGACGTGTCAGAAACCCAGCTCTGAATTTCTGTCTAGATACCATTGCTACCTGTTATATAGCCAGTGGTGATTCCCATTCCCTGAAGTAGACACTTCCAACTCCCATGTCCAGCTCTGTCCAATTTTGAAATGTTTTAATGCTATTATTAATGCATTACATTCAGAGAGCTGCTGTCTTACACACAGTGGGATAGTTCAAGCACAGAGAGCTTGCAGCAATTGCTCAGGATAAGCAATTGCTTGGTGTTAGATCACACATCTAGTATATTGCAAAACAGTGACCCGAACTTGCACCTGATTCTATAAGTGTTAGAGGAATGTTCCAAATTTATACACCAGACCATTACTGATTAATTTCCATTAACACCTGTGATGGCTGTGCTGTTTAGGATTACTTTATGCCACTGGCTCATTACAAAGCTATGACTGTAAGAGAGTACTTGCTAGGCTGCCTGCTCACTTTGATGCTTTTAAAAATTATGTGGTATCCGTGGATAGTTGCTTTTTGCTATATTTTCTAAGATAATTTTGCCATATTATTACGTTTAGTCCAGCAATAAGCCAACTTCAATTTTTTAGCTATTTTGAGAAAAAAATAGGAGTACCAGAATTTTAAATTGTCAGAAGTATTATCTGGCTATTCTACGTAATTTCATGTCTTCCTAGGGCAAAACCGTTTTCTTATTTATAGGCTTCAACTTTTTTGCCTCAACTTCCATCAGCATTTTTTTATAGTATACTTTTATATAGCAAATATAATACTCGAGTACAGTTCTCTGCAATGCATTGATCTGAAATAGTACTCTTGCTGCTTTGCCAGATTTGTCCCAAGATCAAAAACTGAACTCCCTCTTAACGTTAAAATACATTTACAGGTCTGCTCTTCCCAACCTTTGCCACTCTTACTCAAGGGAGTTAGAAACACAGATTAAGCCTGATGAAGAACAGTGGTTCTCCAACTCTCGTTCTTCAGAGCTGTAGAGTGGGCAACGAAAATTTATGATTTCTTGTAGCCCCTCTTCTGAATTTTATTGCTGTGGAAAATAGTATAATGCCCATTGGAATGGTGAAGGTTTTTCCGTTGATTTTAACGTACAGCTCAAGCGCTTCCCAATGAGAGAGCACCTGAAGTTGTGAAACTGCATGTGCGGTAGGAAATACTGCTTGCAGATCCAGAAGAAAAGATGTGAACTGGAGACTGGAAATTTCTGCCCTAAGATCTATCAACTATTTTCTGAACCATGAAGCAGAGAGCTGTTTATGTTTGTTACTACTTTTTAATTCCTGTTGGCAGTGACATGCAGACTATGAAATGTGTTAGGCTTGATTTACATAAATCAGAAGGTTGTCAGCGTCTTCCTTTTAGATGTCTATTTGCCTTAAAATCCAAATGGATGACCTCATTGTAACACAAATAAATAGTGTTAGTAAATGTTATTATAAATTTCTTCTATTACTGAACATACAGATGGAAATGCAAAGTTAAAATTTGTGATATTCTTTCTTACATACACTGTGCTTTGTTACCAGTCTCCCAGATTTTTAAGACCTTTTTTCATTATCAAAAAAGTTTTGATTTCTGTATTTTGAAATGCTTAATCACATTCACTACACACGGTCTTTTGTCTAAAATAAAATTTCTGTATTGATATACCTCCTTGTATCAATACAAATGTAAATTTGAGGCCCTCTAGATGTCCGTCTTAATGAAACAGAAAAGAGAGAAAATATTTTACTCTCTTAATTCAATGGTTATTTCTCTGTTTTATCAAGGATCAGGAACAGCAGACATATCGTTGGAAATGAAGGGAAATAAGGAAAATATTGGAATTGGAAAAGTTCTGGATAATTTTGTGACAGCAAAGAACATCTGTTCATATCGGTAACATCCTGGGACTATGCAATTGATTAGATGCATTGTTAGATACTTTTTATTAAGGTGAGTTGTTTTATCAGGAGGCTTTAACTCTTCATGAAGGAAAGTTACTGATCTCAGTGCAATATAATGGTTTGACTTTCTGTTTTACTGTACACATTTTTTAAAAAACAGTCTGCCCTGGCAGCCAGGAGTCAGCCATGTCCTGGGGTGCAGCAGACACAGCATCGCCAGCAGATCAAAGGATTCAGTTGTCTCACTCTGCTCTGCACTAGTGCGGAGTCACCTCAAGTCTCACGTACGGTTTTGGATGCCACAGTATGAGAAGCACACCGAGCTGTTAGAAAGCATCCAAAGGAGGGCTAAGAAGATGCTGAAGGACCTTGAGAGGAAGCCATACAAGGAGCAGCTGAGGTCACTTGTTCTGTTCAGCCCGGAGGAGAGCAGACTTTGGGGAGACCTCATTGGAGTTACAACTTCCTCATGAGGGGAAGAGGAGGGGCAGGCACTGATCTCTTCTCTGTGCTGACCAGTGACAGAACCCGAGAGAACAACGTGAAGTTGTGTCAGGGGAAGTTTAGGTTGGATATTAGGAAAAGGTTCTTCACCCAGGGGTGGTCAGGTACTGGAACAGGCTCCCCAGGGGAGTGGTCACAGCACCAGCCTGACAGAGTTCAAGAAGCATTTGGACAATGCTCTCAGGCACAGGGTGTGGCTCTTGGGGTGTCCTGTGCAGGGCCAGGAATTGGACTGAATGATCCTTGTGGGTCCCTCCAACTCAGCATATTCCATGATTCTATGATTTTTTTCCAGCTTTCAGAATAAATAGTTTTCCGTAAAGTGCACAATTTTCTTTGAAATCTTAAATTTTGTACAGGACTAAGATGATTTGCATTGGTCTGTCAAAGTTATGGTTATTAAAATGACAAAATAATTATTTTTGTTACCACTAGTATGTAACATGCCGCAAACTGAATATCTAATTTTCATTACAAAAGCATTGCTGTTTCACCTTTCTGTAATTGGATAGTTGAATGTTGAGCTACAAGTGGATATATTTCCATGTTCGGATCTGGTTTTAGCGTTCTCCTCAGTGAATACTATCAGTTATGTGAAATCATCCTCTCACTTTCTAAAGAAACTACTTAGCTCCGGAATTTTTAAAGGAAAACTTTCTTTTCACCCTTATAAATGTGCCCTTTCCAAATTCTTCCTCTTCTTGCTTTTAAAATAGTGAAAGTACTGAAAAGACCATGCTTGTAATTAAAAGTCATTTTTAAATAACCTCAGAAGATTGTTTCTAGAAATCAAAACATCTTTATGGTCCCATTTCTAAGGAAAGAAAGACAAGTGACTGGGATCCTGTACACTTTACTGTAGTCTACATTAATTACCTTCTATTAAAAAATGACAAAGACCTTTTTGAAAGGGAATCTGGCACTCTTTCCACAGAAATGATGGCAGACACCCTACTCTGCTGATTTCTTGACACTTCTAATTACCTGTATTCATTTGAAATCGTTTCCTTTGTAGTGAGTTATTGGCATGATTTTCAGAGAACAAGAGGAAAATGGAAAACATTTTAGCAAGTTAAGAAAAAAAAAATCAACAGTATCATTGTTTGCAGCTTTTGTTGAAACTAGCTACGTGAGTCATTTGAGGGACATGAAGGTAAATGAAAGGTTATACTTTGCCCTGCACGTTGTCGCTGGTATTTGTAATGTCAATAACTGTAGAAGGTTGTCAGGAAACTGGAGAGATAAAGGTCAATAGCAATGACAAATATATCATTGTATGTGTTTGAATATGCAATATCAGCCTAATCTCATGGTGGAGGTTTTCACACCCTGGAAATATCAATCAGGTGCTGTATCAGAGCTATCCACTGTTTTCCATGTACCAAGAATTAAATGGGAGATCAGTAGATTTAAGTTTTAGCATGTTTACACTATTTTTTTTCCCAGATTGCTTTCTGTATTTAGTACAGAGAAACAAGTTATTATCTCAAAAATATATTTGCCTGAAATAAAATACTAACAAAGATTTTTAAAAAAGAAAGGGTATTCTAGTTTCCTTAATTTGTTACAGGACATTGAATATTAGTTTCTATATAACATCTGATATTGCCACAGTTTTTAAACTATTTTTGCAAACAACATCCTTTTGTAATTATGTGCAAATCCATTTTATTTGGTATACAAAGACAAGCAACAGCATCTTCTTTAACGTGCCTCTTGCAGGAATAGACCTTTATTTTTCACAAACTATATTGAGATTTCAGAGCTCAGTTAAAAGCATCTACAGCCTACATACAGTTAAATGAATGTGTAAAGGAATAATCCTTCTGAGAGAATTACAACTGAATATATCAAAGCATGAGATTCTTAATTGTTACAAATGTGTATCCTGATGTAGGAAAACCTAAATTTGACTTATAGGGGAATACTAAATCACAAGTTGTTACATTTTTATGTGACTTTCTGAGATTGTGAAAGAACAAAAAAATCAAGAGATGAAGAGCAAGGAAAGAATTTACATCAGAGAGACATGTGACATTGAAAGTAAAACAGAGCAATTCACTGAGAATCTTGAGGTAGGGAGGTAGGGAAGGGGCACAGCAGTTTGAGGATAAGTTTTGAGAATAGCAGGAAGGAAGTATTGCAGCAGAATGGTCTTGCTTGGGAGACAATTGGAAGAAATATTCAGTAAAGCACTTGAAAAAATGGTTTGGGGAAGCTAAGGGATAAGTGAGCACAAATCATCTACTGCTTAAAGATGTGAAGTCCAATATAGTGAAAAAAATGCTGAAAATGCAGTAAAGGCACAAAGATATTGTTAGAGAAGGATCCAAGCATCAGCCTTCTGAAACATCTCTGAATCTTATCTTTTTTTAAAAATAAACCAAGTATAAAAACATTTACTAACCTTGAATTAACAATTTCACTCTTTCCCTGCATATGAATTCCTTTTACAAGATGCTAGTACTTTGAACATTTGTACTGATAAGGTATCACTTCTGTAGTGTCCCTAAAATTCTGAGACCTTCAACACAAAACTACAAGAACTTCAGAGTCATTTGCTGTTGAGTGACTTGTAGTTTCAGACTTTATTCTGTTCATTGTGGTTTCCATATTTAGTGACTAATTTAAGTGCCGTCAGTTACTTCTGAGCACATTTTGCCTTTTAGGATTTGTGTTTTAATTTAGTAAAAAATGTGCTTAATTGCAGTTTGAAAATGCATCATAAGTCTGTGCTGTTCAGCAAATCACTGAAGAGTATTTTTGTTGCGTTATGCAACAGTTCAGCGAGTTTGAGAAAGTGCTGTAAGAAGTCCACTGTTAGCTGAAGTGTTTTGCCTGGGTCACTTTCTAGAAGTCCTTTTGACCTCTAAATACTTTTTTTTCCTGAGAGTAAATATCTTAGCTGAGTTTCCAAGGACACAATAATAACTCCTATTGCATTCATACAAGTGAGTGCATCCCTGCCTAATTTTAAATCATCTATCACCCAGGTAATTCAAACCCTTTTTTCAAAAGCAAAACATCCCATCTCCCAAGAAACATTACAAAAATATCACAGATTAACTCAGTATCTTGTTTTTCAGTCGTGGGGTATGTGTATTTACCTTGAGGGTTGCTTCATAAAACCAGGTTTTGAAGTGCTACACCGATTAAGATTTTTTTACAGAGCTGCCTGAGAAATGGGCTCGTGGTTCTAGACTGTCCCTTGTCTACACTGTCCCTGTTGACCTGTGAATTTTAGTGTGTGTTGAAGTTTTTGTCTTCTCTGTGCTAAATTCTTAGACATTTAGAGTTATTTTAGATAATTCTCTTTTTTCTTTCTCTCATCTCTTTCTCCCTTCTGCCTTCCTTGTCTCCTCCCCTCCTTTCTCTCCTACCCAACGCTCTCCCTTTCATCTTCTCCTCCATTTCTGCAACCCCCCCCACCTCTCTCTCTCTCCCTCTCTCTCTCCTTTCAGTATTGCAGTACAAGAGTTGTCTTTTCAAGCACGGGGTGTTTGTCTACCTGTCCTATGTATTTGTTCCACATACATTGCTTTATTAGACTTCCTCACTCTCTCTTGCACACACATAAAGATATGTCATTTAAGTTTTCCATTTGAAAAAAGTCCCATCCCTTATTATAGCACAACACTTCTTAGATTTACTATTTTCAAACAAATGCTTAATTATATTATTGTCTAAGGTCTGTTATGTGCTCAAGCTCATGATGCTGCTATGAGATGACTGCAGTTATAAGGCTGTGAGGAGACAATTGCATTGCTCTTTTAAATCTGTGTTTTAGCACTCTGGAATGGGGATATCTTTCAGCAGTTGCAACCTCTTTGTGTGTTTTTCCAAGCAAGGAAAACAAAAAATAATTCACAATATTTTGCACAGCCAGTGGATAATCTCCTATGTATTGTGAAATATGTGGCTGAGGCTTAGATGCTCCCAATACCTAGATAATTTCTAGGTTGAGATGCATTGCTTTGGAAATGAAAGATTTTGAAGTCCTCCTGAAATAGACATTTACCCCCTTTACTCATGTGAGCTGAAGGACCTATCAACCTAGCAGATTCCTCTGATGTTATTACCTTGGAATGTTTTTATACAAGCTGTGAAAGTTCTATAACTACAAGTATCTGAACCAAACTTTCTAATCTATGAGATATAATTTGAAGTCCGTGGCTGATCTAAATGAAGAAAAATAGTGTATAATTACTATCTCGATACCTTTTTTCCCCTGAAAAGGTAATGCTGTACTTTGCTTTACTTTGCAGGGATTCAGCATACGAAGACTGGAATGTATTACGAGCTTCTGAAGAACATTGCTTTGCTCTTGAGTGAAGGGCGTATGCCCATACATAGGCCGCAACAGAGCAGATTTTTCCTAACCATTTTCTAAAGTCCTCAAATTCTAGACATTTATTTCTACTGCTTCATAAATCTCACAATACCATACATTATCTAATAATATTTTTTGCCAGGTAAACTACCAGCATTACAAAGGTCAGTTTGTATGTTTTCATTAATGTGTAATGGTGAATACCTTTTGGAGTTTAAGAACATCACAGTACTGTAAAAGTGCTGCAAATAAATTCTTTCACACGTGAATTTATTCTTGTTAAAGGGAAAGTGCTGCATATTTTAAAATACGTGGATATAAATATAAAAGACCTAAAAATAGACTCATGCAAGTGTCTCCCAGTTTCTGCTTTGCTATTTAATGCAGGATTTTAAAACCCTCACATGTGAAATGATTTTTATTTAGAAATGTGTATTTGTGATTTCTTTTTTGACAAAGAAAGGCCTTTTGTTCTGGTTTCTTCAGCAGAACCTCATTTTGTGACTTTCTACTGTCCCCTAGTGGCATTTTAATCTTTGTAACTATTGTAGTATTGCCATTCTGCATTGCTTCTGTGCTTTTCTGTTTCCTTGAGACTATCATTAACAAACATTTAAAATACTATTAAACAACCCATCAACTGACTGTGGAAGCAATAACATTGCTCTTTAGCCCAACCGGTCCTTTCAGATATTTAAAAATGATATAAACAAAGCCAGCAACCATATGCTATCTATATAATGCATTACTTTGTTACAGTAAACATTTCAGATTTGCAGAATGTTAACACAAACCTGATGAAAGAAAAATGTTATTAGTTGTGACGAGCCTATACATACCCTACAGTAGCTAAAATGTAATTTGTGAGAGGTTAGAGAATTATTGTCAGTAGCTTAGCATGAGCATGCATTCTAGCTATTCTTTTTATTTTCTTCCCTTTAAACTCACACTGCATTTCCATTAGATTGTTAGCAAATATAATATACACCACAGTGTCACTTTTATATAAAATATTAATATATTACAGAGAAGTACCACATTAGTAGCTATCTTAACTGATAGCTACTGAAATGGACTTCTTAAGTTTTCCGTATGTTCTGTATAGATACATACATTTGATAGGTTTCTCCTTCTTAAATGCATAGTTGCCTATTCTTTCTTGTGGGTGTATTTGTGGACCTTTTCTTTCTTCACAGCAAGAGTCACATACATTTTCTCACTTTAACCTAGTTTTTGATTTGGATATGCTTGGTTTTTTTGGTTGGTTTTTTTTTTCATTTTGTATGCAACCAAAAGCAAACTACTACAGTCCCTGCTGTTATGAGCTTCAGTGATTAGTTCTCCCATGCTGATAATAGATTCCATTTTACACTAAATACAAGGCTATTCTTTATCTGAATTTATATGTGTATGTATATGTAGAAAAAGACTGGATAATACAGACAGTTACATGTAATTTTTTACAGATAAGTCATATTTCACTTAGGAATTAAGATCTTCCCCAGATTTGGAAAATCTGAACAAGTTAATTGATGATTCATTTAGTGTAACCAATTACATTTTGAATGAAGGTGCAAAAACCTACTTTTTTCTTTTCAAACATTTTAGATGCACACACTTACATACAGACACATACATTCAAAATTAAAAGAATGAGAACCCCTTTAAGCTGTTGGGGTTTGGGGGTTTTTTTAGCTTTCTATAAGGTTAACAAAATCGAGGTCAGTACAAGAAATGCCTGTTTAATATCTGCCATACTATTTTTAGTTGATAGCTATAAAAAATGACAGCACTGCAAGTGCAAGGTATTGTGAAATTTGGCCCATTAACTCAGCATTTTAGGAATCAAAGAGATATATATTGCATTAATGACTTCTTGGCACTGTCTACTAGAGTATTATGGTTGTAATAACTATGACACTAAAACTGCTGTTTTACACTTTTATCTTGAACTGGAGCAAAGGCAGAAACCCTTCAGCCATCGTATTTTCTTAAAATGGTTCATTGTATGCTGTATGCGTTGGTTTAAAAATAAGAAGGAGCATCGTATGACAATTTTTACAATTTATATTCTTGAAAAGACTAAAAGGATTGGTGCTAGTTTTTGAGCCTTGTGTGTCTTCAGCAGACATAGTGAAATTCTGTATAGATCTGTTTATCCATCCTTAGGTTTAATTAAGATATCCCAAAACAAAGCCCTGGAGTGCTGTCGCTTTGGGCACAAACACAAAAAATGCAACCAATGTTAACATTCTGCTTAATATCATTTTTCAGATGTAGAGGAAAGAGATTTTAAAGCTCTCAGATTATACAAGAAGGCTTAAAATATGTTCCCCTTTATTTGTGCTTTTTCATATGATGCGGTGCATCTTTCCAAATTCCTTCTTTGATTTTATTTTTCTCAAACAGTAGTATCTTAAATTAAAGTGTAAAACTTTTACAGCTTGTATTCTCACAAAGTTTTGTGTTCATTTTTTACAAAAATCCTTCAGTAAGCAGATTTATATTAAGATATAGCTGCTGTTTGTAGGAAACACTGGAACTGCTTTGACAGGGTAAAATGGATTGTAAATTTTTCTTTGAGATGTGTAGCTTTGTTTTAGCAAAGCACAGCTTTTTCACAACCTTAGTTTAAAAGATAAAATTATCTATATCCTTTTTATTTGGAGTTTGTACGTTTATGGCTCTAAAAAATCTCCTGGAAAACATTTTGCCTAATTATTGCTAAGATACTACAGAAGATTAGAAAATAGATGTCTTCACTGCAGTGCACTAGAACAGTATAACACTATCAGTGGCCTACTTCCCCAAAATTAGTTTTCTCCATAACATCTAATAAAGCTAAGCAGTCTCACATTTTACAACTCAGGAGACTATCTAAACAGAATGAACAGGTTTATAGGGTTATTTTTAGTATGTGTCACTTGCATTACAGTTTACTTTTGCTTTTGAAGCTTATTTGACATTCTTAGTAAATATATATAGTCAGAAATCTCATTAAAGTCCTTCATAAAGTACAGTCTCAATAGGGTTGTTACCTCTCTCCCAAAAAGTGGGGAAAACCCCCCCAATCCATGTATGTGTGCATCATGTGGTTTGTATTTTATGTTAATTTTTTAATTAGTATTTAGAAAACAAATTGAAACACTTGCAGATAAAAATGTAAAGAATGTTAATATAAATAACTGCTTAATTCACAGCTAGGTTAAGTAACTAAGCATTTTGTGACTGTGCAGTATTTCAGAGAGCAACAGGTAAATGCTGACATGTCTAAAACGGTAATTATTTTCTTCCATCCCTGCAAGAAGTATTTGTTTATAGTGGTGAAATAAGTATTAAGTTCTTGAAATGTAGAATGTTGTGTTTTCTGAAAATTGTTCTTCTGTGAATTAGGTATATATAAAAGGTTATATGAAATTCTGAGTATCTTTTCTGAAAATACACTGTTCTGCTCTATGATGAAATACAGTTATAGACATATATGTTAAATCCATCTGGGGAAAAGTGCCTCTGTGTGTGTGTTTAGCACCACATAGCTTTTGCATATATTTTTAATGAATCATATTTATATGAATTGCAGAATACTGAGGAGATAAAACAACCCATATTTAACTGATTTATGTGTTCTTTCATATTTATGGAAATATTTTGATGATGTTAAACTATAAAGGAAACCTAAACTGACACTGCCTTCTGGACCCGTCCTATTAATCAGGTTAGTGTAAAACTGTGGAATAAGGAAATGCCTTAACCAAAGATATCACTCAGCCATGGAATTCAAGTAGATCTTGAATTTCAATATTCGATCAACGAACAGGAATTTTAGATAGACAGACAACTCTGATAAGATTATGTTTTAGAATAAGGTTTTTTGAAACTGCTCAAGTACTAGTATAAGGTGAATTGTCAGAAAATTATGTTTCCTTACGCAGTGACTTCATTTCACATGCACACATATGCACACAATTCAATAGGCTTTTAAAAATAAGTTTGCTGTAACCATTTTTAAATATTAAAAGTCAATATGCAACACTGAAATGTTGAAACAAATAATTTCTATAAATGTATCTCTCGACAGATTGCTTTCTACAAGGCTGGCATGGAATTGAAAGAATAAAATGATATAGGCTAATGGGGTAATTCTAATCATATCTATGGTGAAGAGGAAATTGAGATAACTTGAAAGGGTTAAAAGTGGGCTGGTTTCTTTCCAGACGCATATTTAGGAGGTTTTTGTTGTATCTGCCTGAATATTAAGTCAGCAAAGTAAAAGTAGCAAATGGATACTGTAGTCTGCCAGCAAATTGTGTATGAAACAAAGAATTACTAGGTTCATACTAGCTGATAAAGAATTACTGCACAGACAAAGCCATTTAGAATTTGCAGCTCCAACCAGACAATTTTTTATGTTTTACAAAGAAGTACAATTACATTTTGAATGACCTTATGCCACAATGATGATATAAAGAACAGATTTGTCTCTGCTCCTGGGTCTAGCTTGTATATCCCATATTCATCAGTACATTTCAGCTGGTGTAGCTGAGATTGTCTATCTTTGTCAATTTTAAGATATGAATTAAACTCAAATGTCTTTCAAATGTTATACTGTACTTACTCTGTTCAAATAATAGAAATAATTTATTGCAGTAATCTGGATTTATGTCTTGGTTAGTTAGAGTAAATATATGGCCTCCATGGGATTCCCTTTTGCCCCTTAAATTCCACAGTGTTTTAAAATGTATTTGTGAGTTAGAGAAAGTTTAGTATGTTTTGCAAAAAAAAAAAAAGCTTTAAAATTTATACTAATGAGAAATGAAACTTAAAAATAATGTTGACAAGCTCCGCAAGTAATTTCAAATCTCCATTGCAGTTTTAAGTATGGCAGTTGGGATCAGCTGATAAGACATTTGAAAGCGAAAAGGCTGAAAATCTAGATGTTAATTATATATTAATTATTATAATCAGAACATTAAAGGTGTTTGAAAAGTTTTATCTGCCTAGTACATCTTTTATGATTCAGTTTTGAACTACAATTTTCTGTTTATATTTGTAGTGTTAAAATCTTTTCGGGATTTATATTATTGTGTAATTTTTACTTCCTCCTTCCTGGAATGTTCAAGATAAACCTACACCTAGTCATCTGCCTATATTAATGAACCAGTATAAAACTGGAGATATTAAAGAAAATTATCACATTAATTGAAGACAATCTTGTATTTTATTGCAATGGGAAATATAAAATGTTCCACACTTTTTAGGGTTGTCTGATTAGAGTTTTTTTGCTTACAAAATCTGATGCATGTAAAAATGTTAACTCCAACTAAATCAGTCATTGCTTTTTACAGATAAACTTTTTCAACAAAATGTATAATGAGAGAAAAGTGATGAGAGAATACCCTTTTTTAGAGGACACCTAGACTGTTACGCCTTTCAAAATAGTAGTGGCCTTTTTTGTGGTTTTGTATATTCTGTAATGTGAGTAAAATTTATGAAATTATTGAAAGGAGTATCTGCATATATAATCATAATTAACCTTAGTTTCTAAGGTGGTGAGGTAGTTGCAAATAGTGCTTTTTAAATTGGGAAATGGGTCCTTTAACTGTTTTGAGCCAGATACCTTCAGTTATACATATACGTATAAATATATCTTCTGAAAAAAATA
>VZTA01014278.1:0-10112 GCA_013398855.1 Mohoua ochrocephala | reverse complement strand
TTTTTTAACGTAGTGGGATAAATTGTACCTTTGATCCTGTTAGTCCAAGCTAGGATAAAGATATTCTTTCATTTTAGTAGTCTTCCACTACCTGTTTGTACCTATAACATCAGTGTTGTGTCTACCACAGCACGTGAAGAGTTTAAACACAAGTTGATCCCCTAAATAAGCACATATTAAGTGAAAAAGCATTTTTAATTTATTGTGCAGTTCTGTATCTAGGTATGCTTTTAATTAAACACTAGTCCATAAATAAGCAAATAATAGAAGTTAGCAGAGAAGCAGTTGATCTAAATCATGACAGTAGCTCATTTATCTTTGTCCTAACAAGACAATAGGAAATGACACTAAGCCGTTGTTTTCTATGCATTAAGATTTCCTTCTTAAACAAATGCAGTTGAGGCAGTTTGTTTTTCAGCGACAGCTCAGCACGCAATGCCAGTGGCCAGAGTTTTGTCTTGTCTTCATCCAGGGAAGGATTAATCTTTGTGATGGTGCAAACAAAATGTATGTCTGAGGTCAAAGTGCGGGTTGCCTTTTGGGATCTGCATTACATTAATGTCATTTTTGGGTTCCTGACGTTAATCAAAACCAACACCATAAAGCGTCACTTAGCTAATTTGTGTATTATTGTCAATGTTACCATTAATTATGCGTTTGTGAGGAAAAAGAGGATTAATGAGATGTCACAGGTAATTTACAATGATCAGGCTCCCCAGGACATTAAGAAAACACTAGCTGTGTACGATTACCATTCAAACATAATAGTACTCATGCAGGAAAGCTTTTGTTAAGTCTCTGAACCAAGTTTTTCTACTGGTACGAGATATATTTTATATTGTCTGTAGAAGGTTTATTTTAATAAAAAAACAAGGTTTCTTTACTGAGCTCTCTATTAAAGACATTAATGAAAATCTGGTGCTATGTTTTAAATGGACAATCCTCAAAAAAATCTGCTGTGTTGTACTGAATTGTTGTGAGATACTCTTTTCACTGAAAAATTTCTACAGGCAACATTAATAAGCACAAAATCTCATTAAAAGTGCAAGATTATCAAGTGATAATAGCATCATTAATGCAGTTACTATCCTATGATTCTTTATGTATATTATAGAAGCAAAAATAACAGTATGTTTGTGTGTTTACAGGATATGTATCAAGTACCACTTGTAGGTGATAAAGGCAAACTTCAAATGAGATGAGTTTGTCCATTCGTTAACTAATGATCCTATTTATTCCATTAATACTGCTGGTTTTTAAGCTCTCTTACTGATTTATTAATGCATTGTAATACAGATTTTATAGAAAAGTTGCTTGTTGGACAATAAGTCAAACTTTGATCCCAGTTAACAGTAGTTCCAGAAGACAAGGGATTAATTTTACTTAATTTCATAATTGTCTGTGTAGGGCTCATTTCTGGTAGAAAACTGAATCTGTATTGATTTCAATTAACTTACTGAACTTGAATCCTCTTGAACAAGGTTTTCTAATACATCCAATATTGCTGTCTGTTTCTGACAATGATTCCTTTATTACTTTTGTCGTGGTTTCACCCCAGCTGGCAATCAAGCCCCACACAGCTGCGTGCTCACTCCCCCACCAGCAGGACTGGGGAGAGAATCAGAAGGGTGAAAGCTGGAAAACTTGTGGGTTGAGATGAAGACAGTTTAATAGGGAACGCAAAAGCCATCCACACACAAGCAAAGAAAAACAAAGAATTAATACAGTGCTTCCCATGGGCAAGCAGGTGTTGAGCCATCTCCAGGAGGGCAGGGACCCATGATGCGAAATGGTTATTTGGGAAGACAAACACCATCACTCCAAACGTCCCCCCTTTCCTCCTTCTTCCCCTCTCTTTACATACTGAACATAATGTCATGTGGTCTGGAATATCCTTTTGGTCAGTTGGGGTCACCTGTCCCAGCTGTGTCTCTTCCCAGTTTCCTCACCAGCCTGGCATTATGAAGAGCAGAAGAGGCCTTGGCTCTATGTAAGCGCTGCTCAGCAATAACTAAAACATCTCTGTATTATCAACCCCATGTTCAGCAAAAATCTGTACTAGCTACTGTAAAGAAAGTTAACTTTACCCCAGCACAACTTTGAAGTTTGTGTGGAAGCAAGAATATCTGAGAAGAAAACTGTTTAAAAGAGAATATTCGGGTTTTGTATGTCTCAATGAATCCCTCGTGATTTCTCTCAAAATTACCCTGGAATATGGAGGACAATTGTCAATGGTAATTCTGATCAGAAATTATTCATAGCTATAAAT
This sequence comes from Mohoua ochrocephala, assembly GCA_013398855.1. NCBI lineage: Eukaryota > Metazoa > Chordata > Aves > Passeriformes > Acanthizidae > Mohoua > Mohoua ochrocephala. The sequence continues at coordinate 7,843 of VZTA01014278.1, read as the reverse complement.
AATTTAATTTGATGATTTTTCCCCACTTCCCTGTGATCTCACAGGTTGTTTTATACAGGGTCTTAATATCTGATGTCTTCCCTTCAGTTAACCTAGCACTGCCCTCTTATCATAAATTTGATTAGATTGCCTTATAAGCAAATATAGCACTCAGAAGATTAACTGCAATATATTATATCCTTTTTCAAGCGTATTTATTGTGGGTCAAAAGCTGATGCTTTGGAAACTAGTTCAAATTTTTGTCCTATTATTTCAAACTGTGATGAGTTTAACAGTCTTCTCGTTGTCTTAATGTCCTCCTGAAAACAGCAACTACTCTTTAATACTCAACTGGCTCTTTGCTTCTCTGTTGAATCTGCCAGGAGGAAGGGATTTCTTTGGTGGTGTATAAGCAATTGCTGTTAATATTGGGCTATATCCCACTCAGGGTCTCAGGTATAATTAGGGCCCCACAGGCTGAAGGACTGCTCATATAAAACACTACTTCCAGCCTGAAGCCCTAAGTCAAGCAGCTTCAGTCTGCTACTGCCAGGCAAGAGCCATAAACAACAGTGGGCAGGGACTAGATCTGGAGGTCACAGACTGACATATGAAGAAAGTTAAATCAATTCTGCATTTTTCTAGGTACACATTTATGAGTATGGACTGGTTTCTAAAAAAAACTCTCTTCAGGAAAAAAGGACATTTTTTTATTTTACTTTCCAATCCAGGGCATTAAGTTTATATAGAAGCAGAGCGTGTTACCTGCAGCTGCTGTTAACTATTTGACACAGTGTATTAGCTACGCTAAACAGTTTGAAATAGAACTCAGAAGATAACTTGTTAAACACTATTTTAAAATAATTGGCATGATATTATACGAAAGCTAGAACAAAGATAAAGAGTGATTAAACAAGGCTTTAATGCTAACAGCTAGATTTGGAAGCATTTATGTATAAACTGCATAAAAGCTTGTAGTTGGATATGCAAGATATCATGTAAAACTGTCACTTCTTCATGCAATTATTGATGATCAAGATACTAAGAAGTAAGTGCAAGCCTGAGAATATAGGTCTGCTGAATATTAGAACTGGGCAAGAATATTGCAATGAATGATAGCTCTGCTGAAAATTGCCAAAAAGTTGCTTCTGGTGTTATCAAGACTACTGAGTTAACAGAATTTGAATTTGTGGTGTTATTTTTTGGGGAGTGTTTACCCTTTTCCTTTTAGCAACTGAGGCTAAATAGATGCTCTCATGTCATGCAACTGAAGTGTGGAACTTGAAGATTCCATTCTATTTTGGGGAATTTCAGCTCACCTCTCAGGAAGACACCAGAATTTGCCAAGCAGAGATAACTTTGTGTGCAAGTATTCCGAGGAATTTGTAAAACTGCAACAAAAAATCAAGGGATGTTAGCATACCCTTTAAGAAGGAAAGGAGCATTTAAATGTATGCTGTGAATGAGGTCTCAGATCCTTCTCATTTTTGCCCAGAATCCTGCTCCAAAAAAAATTTCCAGCCAGTTCAGTCTCCCCGTGTTCCACTGCTTGAGGCAGCTCAACTTAGATGTATACATATAGAAAAAAGCATGTCAGAGATTTGATGCTTATGTACTCCCTTAATGAGTGAAAGATCTTCATTTGCCTTTGTATGAAAAAAAGAGTTAGTGTAAATTAGCTGAGAACATTGCATCACATGAAATTCTCCCTATAGATGTGTGGGAGAATCTCAGAGGGATCTGAGGTGATGTGGACCACATCCCCACCTCCCTTGCAGAGGAGAGAATTTGAAACAAGTCTCCAACATTTCATTTAAGAATTGTACCCAATGAATAACTCTAAGGGTTTAGAATCTCTTACCAATGTTTTTGAAATACTGTGTTTATTCCAAATGAAACAATTTTGTTTTGTGACTCCATAAAGAAAAACAAGAACAAATGTATCTGCTGAATTCAAAACAGCTTCTCTTGAGCAAACTAAAAATGATTAGGGTTGCAAAATTTACTGAATTTTGAGATCTCTGAATGGATCGTTAAGGGACTTCTTGGGTATTTGCTTACTGCTCTCATTAATTGCTCTTAGCTAAAATGTTCTGTCCATTTCGGTCCAGAGACTTGCTTGAAAAGCAAAGGTTGATGTGTTTGTGACACCTGTCATTTGGGTCAGTTTAATGATTGCTTGGCAGAACGTAAGTGTGACTGTCATCTTATCAGAGTCTATGTAGATGGGGTTTTTTGCTTGGTAATCCCGTTGCATGTCAGGTAAGGCGAAACCAGAACGAAATCTAGATCAAATGCAGGTTGCTTGAGTTTGCTAGAAAATTCCGTAACGTGCAAATTGCAGGTTTTTCTCCTTCTAACTTAAGAAAGAAATTGAAGGTAAGAAAAATGGGTTAAAGCAAGATAGTAACACGTCAAACAGCTTCAGGGGAAATGTACATATTTTTCTCAGCACTCTAGCTAAATACTAATGAGCTTATTAAAATAAAGTGACAAAAAAAAAAGATGCTTTACTTTCTCTATTTGACCTTTGTGCAGTGAAGGTAAACATACTGCATCTTTTGAATAATACATGCAAGACTATTTATTGAATACATTTTTAATTAGTAAAATGGTATATACATGATTAAGTGTTTTGATATAACTTCTGTTTATGAAAAAACTTCTGCTAGAACATGATCCTGGATTTTGAAATAAAACAGGATATTATAAAATCTAAGCTTCTATATGAGAACCACTACATTTTTGCTATACTTACTTACATGAAAGAGATGAGTAATATGTTTGTCTACAAGCTGCTGTATAAAAAGGCAATAAGAAGTATTTTGGAGATAAACTAGTACTGAAGACTAATTTTATTTGAATTTCTTTTTATGTGACAAAATAGAATTTGTAAGGTTACAAACCATCCATGGAAATATTCAACTTATTAAACAATGGAACAATGGCATTGCCATTGTGTAGTATTCAGATTTAACAGATGAAAGCAGAGTTCCTTAGCTATAGTCTGAGGGGACTTGTCTGTCAACTTATGTGCTGAGCTGGGTGAATACGGTACATTGTCATAATGCCCAAGAAACACTGAAAAAATACAAAGACTTTTGATACATTTAAATAATTATTTACCTTGTTATTCATGTGCAATTTATGCATAAAGGAACCTGGTTTTTGATGTAACATAGTGGATGTAGTTCCAAAATACAATACAGAACCAGGGTCTATGCTTGATTATGAAATTATATGCAGTTTCTTTTAACTTGTTAACACAGACATCATCAGCATGTGAAAGTTGTTTTAGTGTTTGGTTACATTTGCAAATGAATTTGAATGCAGAAAGGAGTCATAAAATAGAGAGGCAAATAAAGCAAACTAATCTGCAAACTTAGTAGTCAAACAAGCGGTAGCAGGCAATTATTTCTGAAATGAATATCCTCCTGTAGCATGCTCAATGGGATATTAATCCTACTGAGGAAGGCTTTCTACTTGCTGAAACAGAATACTGGCAAGATCACAACCTGGATAGTTTTGAATGGGGTTGTTTTAGGGGGTTTTTTTTGAGCTAAACTTTTTGGAATATTTTGTTAAATCAAGGCTCTAGCTGTATATTTACTGAGTGCTGTTATCCTTTCCTGGACCTTCAGTCTTGTACCTTTATTCTTACAGGTCTTCTGTTAACTGTAAATACCTTATTGCTTTAGATCTCTTTCTTCCACAAGTTCCCACATTTTGCTTTGAGCAAAATCATTTTCACTTTTGCTGAGGAAAGCTGTTAATGTTAAAATAAAGTTGATGAAATGTTTCTTCAGGTTGATTTTGTAGCAGATATCATTCAACTATTAAGCATTTGGGATAAACCCAAATAAAATCAAACTTTTTATATTTATTATTATATATATTCTTTTATATGAAATGTACAGTATTAGACTTTTATGCTCTGTTGACCCAGCCTTTGCTCTTATCAGGCCTTTTGTCTAAAGTGCATGTGCATTCAAACGTACAGTTACCTAAGGGAATCATAAGTACTGCTCTGACTGAAGTCAGTATTTGTCACAGTACTCTATTCTTTCTTCTGTAATTGGTCACTTTCTGGTAATTATCTTATTGTCAAGTTTTTAATTTTGTTTTGATTTTAACATAGGAATGGATAAATTATAAGGTAAGGTCAATCTTTTGCCCTCCAGTAAGCCTTTGTGATAATTTTCTACTTTTATATCTGTTTCTGTGGAGTTTGGGTTGTGAGATAACTAAAGTTAATTTATTTTTCTCAAGATTTTGATCTACTTTCCATTTATGTTTTCTTAGACAAATTTGAGATCAATATTTTAAAATTAACACCTGTTTTTCATACAGTATGGCTTTCCCCCTCCTTCCTACCTAATAGTAGTCTTTCTTGGTTAGTGTTCTGAACTACTTCTTAGGAGGTACAGTCAATTAATGTGGAACAGCTTATGTAGATAGGGATATGTAAACACCAAAAGTCTTCTAATTGTCTACCCGTGTCTTTTTTTATTATGTAATCTCATTATAAATGTTTTTATTTAGCATTAAAACCTTCAGAGGTTGATTATGTACAAATTTTTTCTAGTGAATAAGCTATATTTTGTGTAAATAAATCTGCAATATCAAAACAGATGCATTTTGGGATTGTTCTGTAGAAGTCTTCAATGCCAGCTTTTTTCCATGTGGTGCTAAAAGCTTAAACAAAAGGAATCACATTCTCTATGTAATTCTGCAGTGGTTTGTTATCTTAATTACTAGGTGTATTATTTGAAATTTAACTAAAAGGTAGCCTAAATTGGTTTTAATCTTTACCTTAGCTCTGAGATTTGAACCATGAGAATGAAGCAGAATAATTATTCCCTCACCATCATTAGAAAACTACCCAAGGTAGATATTTTCTTTTTACTGTATGTTAGCCAAAGGTAAGGAGTAGTTAAAATCTCACAATTAACTGTTAACAGTCAGCTTTCCTTTATACCTTAGATGTAAAAAAGCAGTATCACTTCACAGATGTGTGAAACATTAAATGGTTTATTCTTAAGAATATATTTATATTTAAAAGAATGCTCTGAATATTTAGATTACTTATCTTTAGCTATTCTTCTTCTATATTAAATGGAATAATTCTGATTTTTACTCACTTCCATTTTTTCCTCATTCCTATTTTTATCTCTTCTGATAAAACCTTATTTTAGTCACAGCATGAAAGACTACCTATGTATTTTTTACTTGTTGATAGAGAAAATGACATTCCTTTTATGAATCATTTTGTAAATACCCATTTAATGTAGTTATGTATGCAGTTTTTAATTCAGCTATGAATATGTTTTTTCATTCATAAAATGGACCTTGATTATACTTTTCTCAAAATTCTTTTCAGTTTGTATTGGTACACCTAAATTTCATCACCACCCAACTAAAACAGGTTTTGTAGACCTCACCAAGAGCTTTGTGGTGATAGCCCTGAGGTAACTTCAGAGTTCTACAGGTGTCAGAGTCAAAAGCAGACTAGGTCTTCAGTAAAGTGACAGTATAGAATTTCTAACAAAAAAAAAATACAAGCAGCAGCACTTCTGTTGCATCTGAAGCCAAGCTGTGTCAGCACTTTTGTGGTCCTGCCTGCCTTGGCCCCGGGATTGTGATGCAGCCCTTTCCCTTCATCTGTTCTGTTGACACTGATGCTCATCTGATCTTGTGATGAGCTAGCTCAGGCAGGGAAAATCAGCAAATGTTTTTTACTTGTCCTGTTTTCTCTTATAAGGACAGTCTCCTGCTAGTTTACTTCCTGAAACAGAGCAAGGGAGAGGGACTCCAAGGGTGACATTTCAGGTTGATGTTAACTGTTGTGGAATCGCAGCCTGAGGCTATAGTGCAGCTAGAATTTTGAGCTGGAACAATCCGCAGTGGTTGCAAAAAGAAAAGGCACCCTGACCCTAACCTTAGCCACCCATTCCAGGTGCATTCTGCTTTCTCTTCAGCATTTTATTTCTGTCTAGAAACAACTGGTTTACGAACTGATTGAGGTGGTGATTTCCTTTTTCTTTCCTGACTAGTGTTCAGTCAGATCAGTCTCTCTTACAGCATCACAGAAGGGAGTGAGGAGAAAATGGGGAAGGGCTAACTAAAACTTCTTTGTCACAGGGTTTATGCTTGCTATAAATGTTGATTTAATTACGCATTGTGAAAGGCTGCTGGAGTTGCTAAGAGAGATTCACTAGGGTCTGCCAAGAGCATAGCAGCCAATGGAAAGAATTGATAGTCATTATGCACAGAGGCTCATAGCAGCTGATGACAAAAGCCTATACCAGATACGTTGAAAATTTCTTGCAGCCGATGGAAAAGGTCCGGGCTGTCTAATGTGGGAAACGTCTGACAGCTGATACAGTGACCTCTGGGTTCTAAAGTATAGTTATGGGACAAAAAATTGGTCAGGAACTTGAAAGTGCATAAGGCTCTTTTTCTCTTCTAAATAAAACCAGGTTTGCAATAGTCTGCAGATGCCCAAATCATTCTCCTCCCACACCCCAGAGACTTCCTAATTGTGAATTTGCATTGTTCTTTCCTTTGGTTTTGCCTATGGCCTTTGGCAGCTGCTTTGCCGATCCCACCCAGTAACAAGAACATGATTGGACATCTGTCATCAATCATTGTGGGAATGTGATGCTTACTGCATTCAAGTAGAATTTGATATATAATTGCAGGCAGGCAGGTTGTATTTTCAGGTAGTAAAATAGAAGACCTTGAAGAGATAAAAGAAAGGAATTGGTATTTCTGTTCTTAAGCTTCCTGTGTTTTTCTCTACTTTTTCAATTGAAGGCTGTTAAGTTGGATATCAACTTCAGCTAGTTTAGGCACTGAATGGTCTTTTTCTTTTGTACCTTGAGATGTTACATCTTGTACACCAGTGTAGCCACTTTGGTACATAACAGTCTAGTTCCTACTTGCGTTGAAGTCAAATGGTACTTTAACTGTTGGCAGTAGCAGAGCAGTACAGGTACGCTGGAGACATCTCTCCTCTGAAGAGGCTTGTGTCTGTTTACAGTGCTCCTTGAGCTGTAGTTGTTAGGTCCATTCATACACTTGTTGACACAGTCATATGAAGAGAATGCTTACATTGCAGATAGTAAAGATGCTGGGCTTGGAAATCAGCAAAGAATGCATGTAAATTTGATAATATAGTGTAAACAAAATGACTTCTAATAATGATCTTTACCTTAAACCTCATTAATACAATGCTGAACTCGAAGCTGCAAAAGCCAAGTACAGTTCAGTGCTAGCTGGGCTCCAGCTTCTGTTAGATTCAGAAGGATCTGGCAGACAAAAACATCTGCTTCTGCATGATTGAGGCTATAGAATTTCAGTAGTTGTGCGATCAGTGAAGACCAAGATTTATACTTGTTAAGTATAGGTTAAGGTCATCTGGGTTTCACAGTACACCAATGATACCAATCAATTGAACCTGTGATTCAGGACCCTCAGCCTGTCAACAGATATTGGTTCCATTGAATGCCATCAGATGTTCTGACTGTCCTTTCCAAAAGTGCATCTATGTCCTGAAGTAAAAAGTGCTGGCTATGTGAAGAGATGGACTCAGTACACAAGGAGTGAATTCAGTTATGAGAACTTAGCTATGCAGAGGTGCCACTTCTAGAATAGAATGGAGTATTTTCAGTTGGAAGGGATCTGCAATGATCATCCAGTCCAACTGCCTGACCACTTGAGGGCTGACCAAAAATTAAAGCATGTTATTACAGGCATTATCCAAATTCCTCTTAGACTCTGACAGGCTGGGGGCACCAACCACCTCTCTAGGAAGCCTGTTCCAGTGCTGGTCCTCTTGCATCATGATTGTCCTGGTTTGAGA
>VZTA01014276.1:87619-103754 GCA_013398855.1 Mohoua ochrocephala | reverse complement strand
CCGGGAAGCGCCGCTGCCGCGCTGGCTGCGCTCCCCGCGGGTTATTTTTGAGTAGGATGGAGCTTGCCATGGCATAGCTGATGGCAGCGGTAATAGGGCAAAGCTGGGCGGCACGTTTGGAGAAGGAACGTCAGGAGGTGACCAAAACAGCTCCTGCGCTGTGGGCTCTGTCCGAGCCGCGGGGTTCAGAGGTTGTTCCCTTTGTTTTGGGGGACGCGCTCGGTTTGACACTGCCGTGTTGGTCCTGGCGAGGTCCTGGCGCTTCCTTGAACGCCCACCCCAAACCTCGCTGCCGATTTCCGTGCCGGAATCGTTTCGGTTGGAAAAGACCTTTAAGGTCAACCTCCACCATAAGGTCACAGTGGAAGTCCACAACATGACAAGGGATTCTGCTGGGCTGGACCTAAGCACAGGGAAAGACCATGCATCTTCTATATGCATTTGTTTTTACAAATATATAAGTATCCCAGGACAGAATTATCATTAGTTTGGGATACATGAATTTTTTTGTTGTTGTTGTTGTCATTGATGAAAGTTTACCTGCAAAGATTTTCATGTCACCTCTGGTTTTGGGGAAGCTGTTGTTTGCGGCTCTCTCTTTTCATTATCCTACGTATTTGCCTGATAGAAATTTTAATATAGCGGTTGTTGAAAGTAGTTGGCAAACATGTACACGCGGTGAAGTTCTTGGGTTCATCTCCTTTATGCTTAGTTTTACATACTTTGGTTTTATTTCTGCTTACAGAATCCAAACCTTACGTAGGAAACCTTTGAGTGTTTCATTTTAAAGGAGTTTTTTTCTGAAGAAAAATGCAACTGAAATGTACCAGTCTGCACCAAAAACCTAAACAGTGTTATGTGTGAAAATTGACATACCGTGTTAGGCCAGTTTGAGGTTGTGTATGCACTCTTGAGGAAAAGTGTGTGTTAAAGAGGTAATTCCTTGCCTTCAGTTGGGTTTTTGGTGTCGTGGGATTGTTGTTGGCTACATGTAGGAAGAAGTAAAATATTCCTGTGAAAATATGAACTTAGGCTGACGTGACTATAAGTGTTTATGTAAAAGTGGGAAATTCAATTAGCCGAGACAGAAATTAAAATGAGTCAATACTCTTTTTGTTCACACTCTGGTTGTTCCTGGCTGGTGTGGTGCTCAGTGTCCTGCTGCATCTTTGTGGAAATCCTGTACTTTTGGTAAAGGCATTATGACATAAGTCATAAATGCTTCTGAAACCGAGATTTTATAGAAAATAGTTATTTTCTAACTTGCGTAGCATAGGTATAGAGTGGTGGTTTGTAGTTGCATCCATTTTGGGAAGAAAACGGTTTTATTTTGTACGTTTTCCTATTTAGAAAATAGTGATTACGACTAGCCTAGCAAATACAGAAATAAGACAACTATAACTATTTTCTATTTTTTCCTTAAGAGTGTTTGGTCCTGTCTTCCTTTTCACTTCTGTGCTTTCCAGTTGGATTAATGTGCCTCATGTAAACCAGATAAAAGAGCATATGTCAGACCATTTTCTGTACTGTAATCACATGTCTAAATCACTGTTAGCCAGTCAAATTGTTCAACCGCTTTATCCCATTATAGGAAATGTTCTACTGAATGTTCAGTCTAAGTGCAGTCTAAGTAATGATAAAACAAAGAGCCCTGCATTAAACTGGCAAAGCCAGAATAGAATAATTCCTCAGCCATGGATGCCCCCATTAAACAGCAGTGCCATGTTGGAGAGTGCTCTAGGTTGGTACTTTACCTTCTTTGAAGGCCGTGTTTTTAAGCAAATTTGATGAGTTCAAGCAGACAGATGGAAAACTGCCTTGAATCTGCTCCTGTGAGATGCCAGGGATTCTCAACTCTTCCCAGAAGTAGGCTTATGTTAAGGGAGCAAAGGGTTCTTCAGTAGGACAGTGCTTGCCCACATCTCATTCTGCATTTTACCTGGTTATCAGTAAAAATTCCAGTGGTGCTGTGGACACAGATGAGTACAGGGAGCAGTGGAGGCTTCCTGCAGGTGAAGAACTGGCAATCAGTGTCATCAGTACCTGAAGAGAGGTACAGATGGTAGAATGTGGTGCTGGAACAGTCTTTTATCGTTGTTTGAAGGATGTAGCTCCATGGTAGCACTGTCAGGAGAGTTAATCTTAGGTGAACAGTTCATTTTTATTATTTATATTGTAATTGTGCCTAGAGGCCAGGGCACCATTATACTACATGCAGTACAAATGCATAAGCAAAGGTTGCTCCTGCACAAACAATTTCTTAATTTAAATGTAAAGATAAGACAGCATGTAAATGTAAGAAATGTATTGGGAAAGCACAAGGGAGCTGTGAGAATGCTGTGAGCAAAAGAACATGCAGAAGTTCAAGTACCCTGGCTATCTCAGCATCGGGGAGTGATTCACAGGCATCCGACTTGGAGGATGTATTTAAAGCAGAGTAGCGTTGTCACTCTGAGGATTTTCACAGGTAGCTGGTTTCCCGCCTGAACTGCCAGGCCAACACGTCTTTCTTCGTTACATTTTGACAAGGGGGTATCTGTATAGAGCAGCAATTCGAATCGAAGAGGTGGAGCAAGAAAAGGCCATGCAGAGCCTTGAAATTGAGAGCAAGTAGGTTGTTCATGCTATGGTGCCTCAGGAAGAATACACAGAACTGTAATCAAAGCAGTGAACAAGCAAAATACTTTATAGTGTCCTCTTTCTTCCTTGAAAGGTAGACAGATTGACTTTATGAAAGTTGAAAAAAAGATAATGAAGTTGCATTGGTGAAGCTGGGACATGAGGGAGAAGAAAGAAGCTTTCAGATACATGGTTAAAAGAAATCTTGCTGGTATTGTAGAGGACAAATGGAAATAATTAGGTGCCATCTCACTGTATGGCCTGAAATCTTGGGACCTTAACTCTTGCTTGGATTATACCTCAAGTTCCAGGGTAAGGACCTGAAGAATAGGAATGTGGTCAACAAGAAGTAGAGGAAGAGTTTTATTTCAACTATACTGTTATTGTATGAACAGCTGGTTACTCATGAAAATGTATCAGAATAGTATTGTACAGGTGCAGTAAACATTTTTGTAATCAGTTTTAAGTAGTAGAGCTTCCTTAATCTCTACAGGTTATAAGCAGCACAAACAGATGCAGCTTCCTAGCAAAATTTAGTAGCAGAAGTCTCACTGATTGTGACCCTTTGTAGATGAGTGTCTGAGCTCACTTTAAACTTTATTTTCAGCATCCATCAGATCTTGATGTATGTTACAAGTTATTTTTGTGAATATGTGTAGTTTAAAGCAGCATATGATAATGAGTTCAGAATTGTGGAAAACGTTTTGCGTGTTTATTTTTAATTACCTGTGTTTCAATTTCCATAGTAATTTTTTATTATTTCGGCCAGCATAAGCTGCAGTAGGTTTTCAAAGGCCATTGATTTCACACATGCAGATAGTTCTGAGGACCCTTAAGCATAGTGTTTTTTGTCAGAAAATGATTATTTGAGAATTTTTATCATGACTTTAGTTGCATTTGCATTAGGGTAGGCCAATATTTAAAGATACCTACTCTCATTTCAAAAGAACCTTAACGTGTTGGATGGAGCTTTATAGCTCAGCTGTGTTTCTTTAGTTCATCACACACCTTCTGTGTGGTACTTGTGTCTTTACTTGCCTGCCCTTTTCTCAATTCAAGATTTAACATTTGCAAATGTAAGATGTACGTTGTGTTGTAGAATAAAAATGTTCCCAAATACACGCTCGCAGTTAGGGCAGGTCATCACTGCCTGGCAAGACTGAGGTCTTTTGATGGACGAGCTTTGTACAACTGTTGCTCAGAAAAGGGTTAAGGTATTAGAGCAAACACTGGCCTGTACAAGCCACGTGTATCAAACTGCTTGGCCAAAAGCCAGAAGGCACATAGTGGAACACAGAGTGAGGAGGAGATGAGGTGTGAGGATTGAAGTTGGCTCTCTGCAGAACAGGGCTGAGCTTTGTGCCATTTTCTTCAGCAGCTCGTGTTGTGTGACTTCCTCCACCGTATTTGAATTACCAAGCAATTCCCCCAACTGCTTTATGTATTTTTTGCATAGGAGCCTGGATCACAGTGCTCAGGAGGTGAATGATCTCTGTATTAATCTTCAGATTTTCGGTTCTTGATAAGTACTTGTGTGATGGATAGGGTTTATCGAATTGTTTTGCCACAAAGTTGTTAAAATGTGGATTCATGCGGTGTCCTAACTTGTGTCTTAGGGTGAGTGAAGTTATGCTTAACGCTGGAAATGGGTGCACAGTTGCCCCAATTTGAAACAGACTGCACTTGCTGTGAAGAACTCCTCGAGACTTTTTTTTTTTGACATTTCACTTGTTAGTTTCTTTATGTTTGTATTTAATGATCCACCGAACTTCTGTAGCACTTGTCATGAGAGGACCTCCAAGAGCTGCTGCAGTATGGTGACAGATGAAGTGTGATGGCAGTCTGTGAAACCTCAACAGATTGGTCACAAGGTGTGTCCTGCCCAGTCTCTTGGTTGCTGCTCTGAGCCATCTACACACCAGCCATCTCTTTATCCTGTATGCAATGACACAGGAGACTTTTCCCAGCTTAAAACAATAAAACAGTTCCATTTTCTTGGCTTTGCTTGCGGATTTTTTTTTTCTTGTTAGCGTGTTCAACTCCTACTAACTTCTTGTCATTGTTCTTTCATAAGATAAGTAATTGGAAATGGACATTTCTATTCTTTTTCATCATTTCAGCTGAGAGATGGTTTTGCAAGGCGGTTGGCTTGCTGAGAATAGGTGAACTCTGCCTTTCTCAGGCTGGAGTTGTTTTTTAACTCCTTGCAGTACAGCAGTATTGGAGGGGTAGCAGGGTTATGTATTACTAGGGAAAACAGAATTTCCTGATCCACCGACGATCACTCCCTTATGTTATTATACACTAAATCCTGTGAAATTAACTTTTCGAGAAATGCTGTCACAGGTACACTAATATGTTATTAATTGCTAAATAATTGACTGACAATTTCAGGAAATAATGAAAGCTTTTCTCCTTTCTATGTTTAATATATTTGATCACCAGGTCATACAATCTGCATGGTTCATGTAGTTCGGATAAATACAGAGAAGCAAGATTTTACTACAGCAAATACTTTTTTGCTCTTAACTTGTATTGAATTCTGCATTTTTTATTTTGTTGGGGTTTTTTTCCACTGGAAGGATGGCACTAGACATTGCTGTTCATGCCATTCCTCTGTTAGTCAAAATACGTTTGGGCACTTGTTTCAACAACCGGGCTGAGTAAGTTCTTGTAACAGCGTTGGTGCTTTTGAAAGCAAGCAAGATGAAGTAGGAAAACCCTTAAAGCCTAGAATATGTATTACTTAAAGAACCATAGGCTGTGAGTGGATGGAGTGCATCAGGTGGTTATTTTCCCCAAACACCATAAATCTTAAGCTGGTGCTGGCAGCGAGAAGGAGCAGCGGCGCTGCCCTCCCTCTGCTACCAGCTGTTTGTTCTCTCCCCTGTGCTGACCCAGGCGCTTGTGGTGAGCTGCACTGGGAAACTGAGCTGGGGTAGAACTAACCTGGCAAAGAAACGTGTTTGTGATAGCACGAGGGAGGAGGCCAGAGCAAGGGCCAGGCAGGGAGGGAGGCAGAGCTGCGGCTTTTGGCAGCGCCGCCAGCCTGCAGCGCTGTCTGCGAAGGGACAGCCTTGGCTCTCCGAAATTGGAGGGGCTTCGGTTTTCAGGCTGACTCCTTCGAGTTTTCCAACACAGGAGTAAATTCAGGAGGTTGTGATTTTTACAGCTTATGGTCACATAATGCTGGTTCATAGGTTGTTTAAAAAGAAATAATGATGTTGAGAGGGTTCTTCACAGCTTATAGATAGAGGAGTTGTTCTCGTCTTCCTTACCTCAGAGATTGGCTTTGATTAAATAAGGAATTTCAGTTCTCACTTTGATCCTGGGAATCGTTCTTAAATTGAGTATTTAAAGTACCCTCAAATAACAATGTAAGTAAAATGTTTTATGCTAACAATAGTTTCTGGTATTCTGGAAGCTCCTTCCTTTAAGTATATCAATATATAGGCATTATAATAAAACCACATGAGATCTTGCTTCTTTCAGAATATTTTTGCCTTTCACATTTTTTTGGGAAGTATTTTTACTAAATCACACATGCTCCCAATCCTATTGCCAGCCATTCCAATATAAATTTATAATTACTAATTTTCAGTGCTGTATTTATCAACATTCTAATTGCTTTTCTTGAAGAAACTGCTGGAAGCACTATCAAATTAGGATGTTTCGGCCCAGACTTTTGGCATTGGGTAGGGGGAGGGCAAAAAAAGAGGCCTTTTTCTTTTCTACTGCGTTATTACTGAAAATAAAGTCTTGCCAAAACTAGTTTTAATTAGGCTCTCAGGAAAAAAAAATCAGCTTTAGGAAAATTTACCAGTTTTTTACTTTGCCTGTTATATATTTATATTCCCTGGAGCACGTGCAGTTGAGTCACTTGGATGGCACAATAAGATAAAAGGGATTTTTGGTAGTAAAGATGTGGTCCAAATGTGCAGTCCCTGCCACTAAACATTTACTGACATCTGAGGTGACTGTGAGTACTGTCTGGAAGCCTTAGCTAATCCAGAATGACTTCTGGAACATCCCGGTGTTCCTGGAACCTGGATGTTCCAATGATGGTGTCTTACCCTCCTGCCTTTGTCTGGCAGTGAGGACTGTCTACAGTGTTCTTAGGGCTCCACAGAACAGGATGGGATGGCTCCATATTGTTATTAATAAAGAGAGGAGTAATTCTGTCTTAAAATTTGGGAGATTTATTAGTAAGCCATTTCATAAACCCAGAATGCGAATTATTCAGGGTTCTTTTTCCTGAAGTGTGGAGTTCAGCAGCACAATGAAATTCTTTTAAATAAAAGGAATATTTAGTTTTCCTGAAATCACCAGAGATAAATTGAACTGTATGGCCAAAAAGGACTTCAGGGTGATCTTGCTCATCCTTCTGTGTGTTGTGTATCTGTTCCATTTCTGACAAATGGTTCTCTGACTTGTTTTTGAAGTATTTAGTGAATGCAATTCCCCTGTATCTCTAGGCAATTGGTTTCAGTAACTAATTTTGTACGGTATAAAATAAATATTCTTTACTGCTGATTAAGCCAGTTTTGTCTTGTATTACTCACAGCTAAGACTCCACAGCTGAAATGGAGAACAATTTTTATACAAAACTTTTATTTATTAGGTGATTGTTTCCTTTGTTCTGCACTGAACAAGATTAACCTTTATAGCGACATAATATTGATTTAACTGATTTATTCTTCAAAAGATTGCTGGTCTTTATTAAGTTTCACTTGGTTGATATGAGTCACTTTTCAATTTATCAGAATGATTTTTGTTAAGATCTTGTCTTCAAAAATATTTGTAGCCCCTGCCTCGGCCATGTGTCGTATGTAACTCTCCTCTGTGTGTGAATGTCCTCGTGCAGGTCCCGGAGGAAGGGGCTTTCTTGCAATGTTCATCCACATGGATTGAAAAGAATTTGCAAATAAAACCCCTCTGAGTGCCATAGCTCATTGTTATCAGCCTCTCTTAGGGCATTTTCACCAGGACTGTGTTAGGGAAGATGATTGCTCATAGTTTAGAGATTACTTCTCTCCGTTCCTTAAGGATGGTGTGAAATTCTTGCAGTCCTGCTGACTTGAATTTCTCTGATTATTTAGTCTAGTAACAAAATCAGTTTTTAGTATTGGCTACAATAAATCTGTTTTATGAAGGCTAAAATACAGAAAATGGCATTTGAGTCTGTTTTGTTATCCGTTTGTTCTTTCTAAACACTGTTTGTACAGGCTTTCGTGTTTTTCTTCTTCTGAAATATTTCTGAAACTTTGTTTGCCTTTTATACTGCACAGTGGTAATACTGCATGCTGTGCTTTTATCTCTTCTGATTTTTATCCCTGACAGTTATGCTGTTCCTTTATATTCATTAAAATGCCCTTGTTTCCATTCCTAATATGATTCTTTCTAGTTTCAGACCCTTATTACTGGCTGCTTTTGATGTAGCCAGTATTGTTCATGTACATTTCCTATCTCTCCCCTGCTTTGGAATACTTTGCCATTGTGCATATTCCAGTACAATAACTGCCAGTCCTCCTTGAAATTTCGGTCTCGAGAGATTCTAGCAACAAGTTCAAAGAGTTTGTTGAAATTTGTTCTTATTTCAGTTAATTGAAGATAAAAATTTTCTCTCCTCTCTGTACTGCTCTCGCTTTCCCCCTTCCTTGGCACAGCGAGTGCTTCTCGTTACCACTTCCAGCCAAATCACTGTACACATTGAGATGTTTAAAATGGAGCCTGCCCTAATAGAGTGAAGTGTGAAGTAACTGCTCTTCTGGCACCCTCAACTTTGTGAAACAGTTGTCCTCAGCGTTTTCACAAACATGTTGGGCTGTTTGTTCTGATATTTTGGTTTTCTATTAGACGTATGGATGATGAAGGCCTCCTCTTACCCTCTAAGATACGTGCTCTGAGAGCTTCTGTTAGCTGATTCCAAAGACTCAGCGGCTTCCTCCGATTTTTCTCTCCCAGCCTTCCCAGTTCCTTATTCCCTAGTTCCCGTTCTCTGTTGCTTATGTGTTTGTTTCTACTCCAACTTTTTTCCTTCTCTGTTTTTTTTTCCCTTCTTTGTAATAAAAGCAAGTGAGTATTTTTTTCTTACCGTGGCCCACTGAACTGCATGAGACTAGAACTTAGAAACAGACCAAATGCTTTTCCTTGTGAGGAAAAGCTTGAAAAAGGGAATTTTGAAATAAAAATTAAAAAAACTAATGATCATTTCCGTTTCCTTCAATTTTACCATTTCCAAGTGGGGCTAATTTGTGGCTGTGCTTGTGTTTTGTGTGGATGAGGGCATGGCTGTAGCCAGCAGTAGTGTTCTGGCATTCGGCTTCTCGTCCGTGGTTATGGAAACCCAGCAGGGAATGTTTGGAGTTGCTGGACACTGTTGTCCCCAGTGTTGTCCCCGCCGTCAGATGGTTCCAGTGGTTGCTCATACAGTTCTGACCACTCTGCCAAACAATTCTCAAGGCTGGCCCAAGGTTTTGTGTGGTCCACACGCTGTTCCTGGCGTAGTTTGTGTGTGGCTGCTTCGTGTGGGAGTTTGGGAATGAGATAGTGTGGATGGAGGCTGTCCGGTGCTCGTCAGCCTCAAGGCCAGCATCACCAGCTATGTTCAATGTACCCGTGTGACTGTAACTGGTGGTTTTGTCGTGTGTTTGGTTTTCTTTTAAGGAGGAACTAAATCAAACTGATAGAATTCTCATCAGTTTCACTTCCAGCCTCCTGGGCAAACAGTGTGCCACAGTTAATGTTCTCTAACCCATAGGGATGTAAGTTTAGGAGGAACAGCTCACAGCAGAATTGCTCTAGAGGGAGCAGAGGAGATGGGATGTACAAGCCATGAGGCTCTGGGAAATGCTGGCTTTCAGTGCTACTTCAGGCTTCTGACACACAATGTTTCCTGGTTCATGTTTTGAGTAATTAACCTTGCATCAGGCATCTTGGTAGAGATTCATACAAAAGAAAATGCAAAACACATTCAGCAGGATTTCTAATTTATATTTCTGCCTGCGTCTTCCAGAAACCCTTTAGGAGACAACTGGGCCCAGAAATGGGAGGGTAACTCAAGAAATAAATGATCTGTAAGCAAAATTATTTAAAGAAATAATTTCTGAGTTCTTTCATGTAGCACTAAGGGCTGGCTCATGTCTGGCTCTGCTGTTATCTCTTTATTTAATGGAATGGGAGAGTATTCTTTGTCTTGCGGTGTGCTGTGAACAGCTTGGAAATACATTCGTTTCAAATGTATTAGTTGGTAAAGAATAAATATAAAAGCTTGGTAAACTCACATTTCATGTGCCCTCTATGTGGTCTTCTCAGACAAGGATGCATTGGTAGAGCAGAACAGAGAAAGTACTGTTGGTTGTGAACCTACTTTATGGACAAGCAGAAAATCTTGATCTCGAGGCTTGTTAACCAGATGCTGTCAGTGAGGGTTTTAAGTTACTGATAATGTAAATAAATATTTGTTTAAGAATATTTACGATTTACTTTTTTTTTTTTTAATTCATGTGTCTCTTTTCATTTTACTTACTTTAGACTGTCTTGATAGATAAAAAATAACCTATTTTTACATTGTTAGTTTGACCATATATTTTAAAGGCTTTCTTAGACCAATGAGAGTTTCTTGTCTACACTTAGTTAACATGCTCACACTTAGGAAAAGTGAAGTCATAATTGTCTTGGACATGTTTGAACTTGTTGAGTTGAAGCTTGGGCTCTCAGCTCTTCTGTATTAGATGCACTGTTTTCCTCATGTGGCTAGAATTTGGAAAAGTATCGTGATAGATGTTTGTTAGCTGGCTTTTATCTAAAGACTATAAATGCTGTTTGATCAAGTTGTTGAGTTTTTCTGAGGTTTTTTTTCTCTTTTTCTTTTCCTTTTTGTCCCCTAGTATGTAGCCTGAACTGAACCTGGGGAATTTATTTCTGCATGGATGTGACCACGTCATGTGGTGTGGGAGCATATTCCACAACAGCTATTAGTAATGGGCCTTGGGGACAGGGCAGAGGCCGAGTTCTAGCTCCTGTAGTCATGCCACCTAGGTTTCTTTTTTAGGAGCATTGTAATGGTTTAGTTTCTGTCTGAATTGTTTTCTTTCAAAACTTTAAAGGACTAATTATATTTATTTTACTATTCTAAAGGAGCTTACTGATGCCAGGAAGAAGTGTCTTTACATTCTGCCAAGGTCTTTATGCTTAGGCGGAAGAATGAAGTAGTTATCTCTGAAATGCAATTCAGATAGACTGGGGTCTGAGCAGGGGCAGTCTAATAGGAAATACTAAACAAAGGTGTTTAGGTGTGATTTAGGCCATCTGAATATCACCTTTATGCCCTGATCTCTCTTGTCTGTACTTGGCACAAGTTATAGGCATAAATAGCGTCCCCCCATCGGATTTCAGCACTGTGTGTAATTACACAGCTATGTAAACAACGGCTTGAACTTCAAAATATTTGTAAACCATTTTGGGAACTGACTCTGACCTGCTTTGAGCAGGAGGTTGGACTGGCTGACCTTTGAGGTCTTTTTCAACCTGAGTAACTGTGTGATCCTATTCCATGAGCATCCCTTCTGATGGTGATGTCCATATGTTGTACTCATTCTTTTACACAGGGAATGATGTGTAAATACTTTTATTTCCTAGATGGTCTTTTCCTGTGTTGTTTATGGAAGGAAAATAGTTTACTCAATCTCTTTGTTTCATTGTCTGTGTTTCTTATTTCCTTTGTCACCTGATACTTGCTTTATCTATTAATCTATGATTCCACATATACTAAATAAATTATTACTTCCTTACCACTTTGGGATTGTTTTTTTCAGAAATGGTGTCACCTGGCATTCCAGATTTTCTTTTTAAGAAGTACATTTAAAAGTTTATCTGCTAGAAAAGGGTAGGGCTATTTTGATTACTTTCAAGCAAATATGTCAGAATTTATATTCTCATTGGATTTCCATCATGCACTGTTGAAAACAGTTTTGTCCTGCCTGTGCTAGCAGCTAACAATGCATGTCACTAGCAATGAGTCATTTTCTGATGGCCTGGGAGTGTTTAGGTATTTCTGTTTTCTGCCTCTTCTCCTCTTGCATCTTCTTTTGAACTTGTGGTCTTTTCATCTATATTGGTTTTTAGTCCTCTCTGTATTTATTTGCTCATCTCTTTTTTTTTTTTTTTTTTGTCATAAAGAAAACTTTCATTGGGAACTCTAGTGATGGGACAAGGGGGAATGGCTTCAAACTGACAGAGGGCAGATTTTTATTAGATATTAGGAACAAATTCTTTACTGGGAGGGCGGTGAGGCACTGGAACAGTTTGCCCAGAGAAGCTGTGGCTGCCCCATCCCTGGAAGTGTTCCTGGCCAGGCTGGACAGGGCTTGGAGCAACCTGCTCTAGTGGAAGGTGTCCCTGTGCATGGCAGGGGGGTTGGAAGTGGGTGATTAAGGTCCCTCTAACCCAAACCATTCTGGGGGTCTAAAGGGTACTACATGATCACTGCAGTTATGTGACAGAGTTGACCCCTAGCAGCACCCAGCAGCAGTGTAAAACACACACGGGTCACGAGACTCTGTCTCTCGGGCAGTGTTTCTGTAAGAAAGCACCACGTGCTGGACAGCTTCGATGCCAGGTGAATTAGGGAAGAAGTGAGTAAGGAAAGCTGATTTCCAGAGGTAGTGCAAGGTTCGAAGACTTTTGTTTTTTCTTTCAAATATTTTGGTCTTGAAACATTTTTTTAACCTGATCCAGCCCATGCCTCTCCATTGGTATCATTACTTGCCACGTGGCACTGGACACTGATGACACCTCACGAGCTCTGTGCTGATGCTCTGCAGGTGGATATCAGCCATAAAGGCAAAAGGGGACACTCCAGCTTGTCGTTAAGGTTTCTGCCTCAAATTCACACCCATCAGTCAGTCGAGTGTAATGGTAGGCTTTGCACTGGAGTGACCCCTTCTGCCATCTCTGCCACAGTGACAGTAGCCTTTGGCTGAAGCATGGAAAGATGTCAGGGGAAAAAAAACGCCTTGAGCCTTTTTTAGTTACATTTGCCAAACCTTGCCAGTCAAAACCATGAGAAGAGACAGAATGTGATGCTTTCTTTATAGGAAGCTATTTCAATTACCTGACTTACATTGCTGTTCAAATTCTGTTTCTAAAAGCAAGCTTGCTAGATATGACATCTTAAATGTAATGGCTTTAAATCAAATTTATCACAGTATGTTAATGTGAGTATGCAGTTAATACACAAAATGTGTTTCTTGGCTGTGTTACATGCTGCCAACCTGTCTTTGGGTCTAGATATGATCTGGTTCATGCTTACAAGAAGAGAGAGCAGGGGAGAGGAAATAGACTGTTTGGAACAAGTTTGGAACCTTTTTTTTTTTTTCATTTTTTACTTTTATAAATGGAGTCTATCTCTAGAGAATGTTGTAGTACAGGTTAGAAACTAAGAACTTCCAAACCCCTTCAAATGCAGTAAAAAAAGAAATCAGTCGTCTTCTGTTTTATCCTTTGGCATGGAAATTGGAATTTACAGAGAAATTATTCACAGAAGAGGGTGGTTTGAGTTGCTATGTAGCATGGAAGCATAAAGGGATGCTAGAAGGTAAAATGTCTTTACATTTCAGTAGAATTGCCAGGCTAAGGAGAAATATTTGCATTTCCTTTTCTGCTTGTTGTCCTTTTGTAGCTCAGTACTTAGCGCTTAATCTCAAGTTGTTACAACTGTAATATTTTTAGAAGCCCATTGAATATTTTGGAAATACCAGGTCGGCAGGAGTGGAGGAAAACGTTTAAGAAAGACAAACACATTTTTGAGTTTCTTAATATATCCATCTTTGTACATTTTAAAATCAATGAAGTAACAAATCAGATGTATAACCCAGTTAGAGTAACCAAGTAATACTTCTGCTGAGAAGCCCATGTCTCTTATTTGTATATGTGTTCCATCTGAAATTTTGATAGGAATCTATTGGAATTGGTGACTTGCCCATTTCTGAATTTCTCCTAGTTGGTGTGAAGAAACATTCTCCCAAAGTTAGGAATTGTAAATAGGGCCTATCACGAACAGATAAGGGTGCGCGCGTAGCTCAACGTGTCTTGATTAACTCAAGAGCGGCATCCTTGAGTTAATCAGTTTGAGCTTGGAAGAAAACAGTCCACCATATGTATAGACATAAGTTTTTATCTTAATCATTAAATCACTTCTGTTGCTTATTAAAAAAAAAAAAAAAAGAAGTCTGAGGAGAGATGACTGGTCCCATTTTTCCCATGTACATTTTCTTGGCAGGAGCATTGGCATAAACACTTCCTGCCTTGCCATTGTGGTGACACACGTTTGTGGAGACGTGTGAATCGGGACAGGGAACTGCTGCAGACACAATTGCTTTGCCTTTTCTCAGTGTCCAGCCCTGCTGCTTCTTGCTGGGTTGCCCTGTAGCACGTTTGGTCCGTGTGTCTGGTTCACAATCCAAAGTTCAGCTGAATGGGAACAGTTCCGAGGCTGGGAAGAAGAGGTGTGAGGTGGGATTAGCTTCAACTGGAACTGCTGCTGAAACTATAATCCTACTGAATGCAATTTATGGGCAGTTTGTGTGGAGAAGCAGTAATCAGTCAACATGACTGGTGTTGGACCACATCTGACTGTGCTGTAGTAAAATTACACTTTTTCCTTCCTAAGATTTTTATGGCAATTAGTGTGCTTTTACAGTAAAAGAACTAAATGTCGCCCTGTGATGTGAGAGAAAATGCATCCCTGTGTTCAAAGCTCTGAGGAAGAACAAGGCCAGCTAATATGGCTTCATACCTGTTAGCTTGGATCTTGGGTCACATGGACAGCAGGGAAAAGTACTGAGAGTAATTCATTATTATTGTTTTAACGAGCTATTATTAAATTACAACTTGTTTGTGCTAGTGTACTTAAACTTGTCAGGTGACCCATTCCCTGCTAGGTTAAAACCTAAAGTTTTTAACAGTGTAACATGTGAAAGTATCTGCAGGTTTAAGGGACAACAGCACAAACAACCCTGTGAATTGGTGGAGGGTCAGTCATGCTGCAGGGGGATCACCTGGGATGGTATCACACCAGGGCTGTAGTGGAAGCTCATCAAAACAGGCAGTTATGGGATAGGTGACACGCAGGAAACTTGGTGCTCCAGCCTTGCTTAACCTACTGACTCCTAAACACTCATTTAATACAGTTTGGAAAATACACAGCTTCTGTCTGCTGTTTGATATCTTCTTTGGTTGAGGAGGAGCTTACTTAAGTTGATCTCAGAATGATTGGTTAGAAAAATGTTTAAACTCAGCAGAGATGGATGTCCAACAGGGGCTCGTCCTGGCTGAACCTGAAGGACTGGGAGCGTGAAGGGGAATAGGCAAAGGGATTAATGTCTCAGTAGGGGCTTTGCAATTCACCACTTGTTGGTTGGACCAAGGCAACCACTGCTTGCTGCGAAATGAACCCCTGACATTCACCATCTCAGCTAAGGTTTAGAATAACATATTTAACCTTCTCATTGCAGCAGACTGAGTGTGCTAATACGTGTGGTTACAGAGATGTGCTGATAAGCCAGAGCTTGATAGCTCCTTGTAGCCAAACATATTTATGTGTCCGTACCTGTACTAACATGGCACAATGGCTCTTATACAATAGTTACTTGTTTCAGAGTAAACACCTGGAGATTTTTTCATGTGAGTGCTTTCTTTTTAAATTTTTATCTTCATCTCTGCAGAATGGGTTTGATAAAAACTTTCCTGTAGGCTGGGCACCTAGGACGTGTTCCAGTTGAAAATGGAAGGAGAGGCAGCATTGGTCCACTCCCTCTACCTGAGTAGATCCTGCTCTGTGAATCAGTGTGGGAATTTGGGTTTGTTTTAGAGGTGGGTTTAGTCTTGGAGGTGAAATGGTATCTTTGAGTTCGTAGGTGCATTTATTGAGAATTTCTCCAACCAGTACTCATAAGGCAATACTGAACTTACTTGCTTGTCCACAACAGATGGTGCCCAAGATTAACTATGTCCAGCTGCAGCCTGGTGTGACAGAAGAGAATTTGATAAGAAAAAATATTAAGATGAGTGAGAAAATAGAGGTAATGCACAGTCTTACTTTGTTTGGCAGACAAGTCAGATTATTGTTGTCAGCGTGTCAACCTGTGTCTTGCAGATGTCCGATACTTAAACGAATTTTAAGAAAACTTGAGATTGACAGAAGCAAAGCATTACCCAACAGCTTCGGGGTTTTTGCGTGAAGGGAGGTTGAACACAGGTAGTTGCGTTACCGCTCAAATTGGCAGGACCCATTGGTTTGCAAGTATCTATCAATACAAGTGAAGTGACACTTGCGTAATGTTTTCTTGATTTGTTTTTCTCTCTGTAGGAGAATAAAATTGGCAGGGAGCATTTGGAAGATTAGGAAAGAGCCATTTGTAGATGGACAACATTTGTCAAGCTTTGCTTTCTTAGCTTGTCCATTCCAGATTGTTTTGGAGAAGTGTAGAGCAGCCTGGAAAATGTTGGGGGGGGG
>VZTA01014276.1:28894-86780 GCA_013398855.1 Mohoua ochrocephala | reverse complement strand
CTCCCCCTCCGCCCTCCTCCGCCGGCGGCCCCAGCCTGGTTCGGGGAGGATCCCGGAGCCGAAGTTCCGCGGCGATCGGGGCTGTGGCGCATCGCTCCCCGGCGGCGCCGCCATGGGGGGGGCCCTGTAGAGCCGCCCGAGGCCCCGGGGCAGCGGCCGGGGGAGCGCCGAGCGAGCGGCACGAACATGGCAGACCGCGGGCAGTGCTGAGCATCGGCGTCTCCGCTCCGCGCTGGGCTCGGGCCCTGGCATGTAAATAACTTCTCTTCCCTCCGGATCGCACCGGTGCCAGCCCCTCCATTTTCCAGAGGGGATTTGCGAGCGGTTCCGCGGCGCTGGGCGATGTCGCGCAGAGCCAGTTCGCCGGGGGTGAGTACGGCTGGCGCTGAACTTCTTTGTATCGAGGGCAGGCGATGACAGCGGGAAGGGGCTCCCCGGGGACGGGGGACCCGCCGGGACCGGGCGGCAAACTTGGCATGGGGACTGGGCGCCGCTGACACTCGGCACGGCGAATTCGACGCCGTTTGGTCAAAAAAAAACCCCGGACCCGCGTCCAGACGTGGGTGTAGAGGTTCAAGTTACACGCTCGCTGGATAATCCGCGGCCGTTTACAAAATAAAAATAAGGAAAAGGAGGGTGGTGGGTGGGAGAAAGAGCCACAAAAGCCCCGCTCGCTCTGACCCGGGCGCAGCCGGGCATCCGGTCAGCGCTGCCCTGGGTACACCTACACACGTGTGCCCGCACATATTCTTTAAAAAATAGGAGTTTATATGGTTGGCTATAGCACGACTATTTTTTTTTTCTTTTTTTTTTTTTTTTGGTCACTTTCACTTCCCGATGTAAATACTGGAGTGATGGAAAATGGAGATAGGATTAATTTTTCTTTAATATTTTGAAGTATTCTGTACACGCTATTTTTGAAGAGTGTGCCATTTTAATTTTGCATGCTTTCAAAGCATACCTGTATAGTGTTAATTTTAGGTGATCCTCCCACTGCTTTAAACTGTAGTTCTAAACTAAAAGAGAAAAATGAAAACACTTGAAAAAAATAAACTCTGTTTCTAGCGCATAATGGATGGCCAGCCTATCATATATGATGATTTTTGTATGAGCGGTGAGCAAATAGGTCATAAGTCAAAGTAAGTGTTATGTAACTGGCTGGCTTTAACAAACTTGGTACAACTGTAAAGAAAAAAGTCTATTTCTTTTTTTATTTGGACAGTATGAGAGGCTGGCTACCCCCTTTTCCAGGGGCATTACTTTGTAGCAGGTTGATTAAAAAAACCAACAAAACAACCTATGCTTTCAAAATATGAACCAATTAATTTGTGTAGTGTTTTGTATTTTCCTGAAAAACTCCTTTAGTCTTGTACCTATTTCTGGATACTAAACACTACACGCTCACCAGTGAATCATTAGTTAACACTGTAACTGGATTCTTACATAATTGAAAAACGTTCCTGAGTTAGTTTAGTTTATTATTTAACTTCATTTTTTTCCCCCTAGAATAGTGTTATTTGGCATAGAGTTGTTGAAAGAGCTGAAAATCGGTATGAAAATGGTTTGGGGGTTTTTCATGTAAAGAAATAAAGCAGTAGTGGATTCGTACTCCTGTAGCAAAACTGAAACAACTGGGCAGACAT
This sequence comes from Mohoua ochrocephala, assembly GCA_013398855.1. Lineage (NCBI taxonomy): Eukaryota > Metazoa > Chordata > Aves > Passeriformes > Acanthizidae > Mohoua > Mohoua ochrocephala. Next base: position 85,137 of record VZTA01014276.1, on the reverse strand, counting down.
TTAAAGGTTCTCAGTGGCTCTGTACAATGCTGGGTATTGAAGTACGCACAGCTCCTAAGCTGGAGGTTACATGCAGGGGTCTTTGTGCTGTCTGTACATCATGGTGATGGTTGTATGTGGTGTTTGATGCTCCTGCACAATAAAATACACTTGCTACAGAAAATAACTGCAGCTCCCAGACTTCCGAGTGCAAATATTTTAACCATCTACTCGTAAGATAGAAGCAGGAGACAAGATAGATGCAGCTGATCACGGAGCACTGAGAAAAAAGTCTTAAGTGCCATTCAGTAACTTCACTGATGACTACTGTACATTTGTTTCTAAAGGGTTTGGTTATGCATCCTTTCTACTTTGTTGTAAATGGTCTTTATTTTGAGAATATACTTGGAGTTTGAGTGTCTGTACTTTTTAGTTGCTTGCCTCACTTACGGGTCATCTTTGTAAACTCTTTTATGACTCTTCTTTTGTTTTGTCTGTTCTATGTAAGGTAACACCTGATATTCTGCCAGCATTAGATATAGATGCTTTTAGGTCAAAATACTCTTTCTTTTTTTGGTAGGAATTGCATTTAATTTTGTATAATTATTTTGTCAGACACTGCACTCAGTTTTTTCTTTTGTATTTTTTTCTTGCTTTTTTCTTATTTTTTTTTCCTGAATTATTCTTTTCCAAGTAGAAACTCCTGCAGAGTTTTGGCAAAATGTTCTTTGGGAGCTTTTTTTTTTTGGAGGGGAGGACACAGGAGGTGGCATTATTGTCATTTACATAATACGCCAGTAGAAAGTAGTTGCATCATGTACAGTTTCTTAATGTGATCGTTCATTGGACTTGCCTGAAAATGATCTCTTAAGGGTAAATGGCTGAGCAAAAATCAAAAGCAGCCATGTATTTATTTCTCCTTTTGTTTCAGGGTAAAAGGACCATTTGGTATGTGCTTTACGGGTATTTCCAGCCTTACTGTATTTAATTTACTCAGCTATTCAAAAATAATGGTTAAAGTATTCTTTTCTCATCAGTGCTGTCAAATCTTTGGACTTTGCAGTTCTGGTTTCCTGTTCTGAAAGTGTGGATAGAAAACTCTTAGCATGGAGGAGTATGTACTTGGTGTGTACCATTTGATACAAAATACAGAGCCCAGGGGGAAGGGGGACTGACTCCGAAGTGTTGTCAAAAGCCCACTCCAAACAAGCTGAAAGACACTTTTTTGTTTTATTTGAGCAGTTCCAGTTTTAGTAATGACTAAAGCTGCTGGAAACCCTGGGACGTAGGGTGTTAACAGAACGAAGCCTTAGAATCCAGTTTGACAGTGGGCCTTCAGCTAGTCTTTTATAATTCTGTCTTTCCTCTGTGAAATCCTTTTGGCATGTTGTGGTTCTCTGGCAGGATCCCAGCGTGTGATATCACAGATATCAGATGTCTTCTTGCGATTCGTGGCATTTGCTGTGCCGCAGTGGTGCTCCCTGGGACGGCTGAGGTGAACCAGGAAATGTCATGGAAATTGGGTAGGGAAAGCAGCGTGGCAGAGAAAGTCACGTGGTTTTGGGAATAGGTGAGCGCCTTCTGTTTGACAGCGTTCACGTCTTTGTGTTTGGTAATCTGACGTGGAATGCATTCGGCAAACAGATGTGTCTTTTAGTGGTCTTGACAGATTCTTTTCCTGACATCTCAGATGTAGATGAGTGGCAAAACATTACAGTTAAGCTTTGTCCTTTGGAAACATCTTCGATTAAAAAAAATGAGCCGTAATTACATGTGGCCTTGTTGGAATTTTTTTTTTCATCTCAGTTTTGAGGTCCAATGCCAGGCACAAGCGTAGATGATACCACCCATTTGGAGGATATTTGACTCCTCCATAAGGTCTGTTGGAAGTTAGTCATAGCATGCTGCATTTCTCTCTGTCTCTTCAGGGAAGTCTCCCTCTTGTCTGTACTCACTGCTGAAATGTTTGTTAAGACAGTAAGTGTGGCTTGTCCTGACGGTGCTTTTGTAATACAGCTAGAAAATAAAAGATTTCACGCTGGCCTCTTTGTCCCATGTTTTCATCCCAATTTCCAAGCAGTAAAACATAAACACTTGTGTAACATTACTTAATTAAAGAAGATAAAGGCATGGAAGAAAAGAAGAGTCTGCATGTGTATTTATTTGCTTGTTTAGCCAGGACTTGCAGTTCTTGGGTATAATTCAGTTTCAGGAATGAATTCTTTGTTTTAGATGGAGCTCAATGTGTTCCTTCCCACCACAAACACTTCCATGTTGTTTTTACTCTGGATCTTCCTTTCTCTCTCTCAATTTTTTTTTTTTTTTTTTTGCTTATTTTTAATTTCCGGGCCCCAAATGCCCCCGTGCTATAAAAAGAGAAGGTAGGTTGCTTTTGGAAGACTCCGTTTAGGAAGAAGTGCATGCGAGAGCGAGTTATTACTGCCTGGTTTATATAGTTTATACATAATTTGTAGTTAACCAGTTTGCAATCCCTGTTAGCATGTAACATCAGGTGCCATAGAGGAAAATGGGACAAACTCTGAAGAGGGCAGTTCTGGGAATAATCATTCCATCGGGGATCTGTTTGAGGTGGGATTAGGCCAGGAGGAAAGGGAGCTGTGTTTTCTCCAGAATTCAGAAAACCTCAAACGGAATTCTTATTTATGCTTATATAGTTCTGCAGAAATCTGCCTTCTTTGAATCAAGTGACTTGTGAGGATACTGAGTTTAATACAATTTGAAGGCTTTTTTGAAGCACAAGGAACAGGGTGAAAGGATGTGATGTATTTGGCAGAACAAAGAGGATGGGGCAGGGGGAAGGGATGGGCTGGATGGGACTATACAAGGATGGTGTATCTGGAGCAATGAGAAGGAATAAGGTTGGAGCTTGATTTTCGTCACTTTGCCCTTAGGCTTGAGTGGGACAATTTTGGCAGCACGGTTTTTTGGCACCATTGAGAATGTGTTTGGCGTGCAAGAAGACATCAACGATGGTCAAAGAGAGTGATGAGGGAATGAATGAGCCTAGAGTATTTTCTAACCTTTTCAAAGGTTACTTGATCTGGGTCGAATAATAGGTGTGCTGGGTGTCGTCACTGCCGTGTCAGCCTTGCCTTGTGTACAGAAGGTTTAGTCACAGTTGCGGCAGAAGTCATTCGGTGTATGTTCAGGACTGCCATAAAATGGAGGTCAAGGTTGAGCACTGAGTACTACTGTTAACCTTTGAAAGACTGTTCTTGTTGGAAAAAAATCACTTTGGCTTTGCAGTATTTTAGTATGAAGCTAATTGCACATAGGAAGGGGTACAGAAGCAAGGTGGAGGGCTTTTGGAAGCATCATGGGTTTGCAGTGCTTAGGAAAGAGGAACCCAGAGTTACAGGAACATAATCTGTAAGACAGATGGGAGATGGAGGTTGAGGAGAATGGACTTCAGTCTTCCTCTTTCACCTTAATCCACCTTGCTGAGGTAGCTTGTCTGTGAGCAGTGCTTATTCTTACGTGTATTTAGTCATCTTTTCCTTTCCATTTCCTTGTCATCTTTGTTTTCACCTTGTTAAAGGAAGCTAAGATTTTCCAATTAAGAAAAATAAACAGTTTAGAGAACCCTGTGAAGACAGTTTTATGCAGCTCCAGAAACGGCAACTATTACAACTTGAAGTCTAGTTCTAGGAAGAAGAGAGTGATGGTGAGGAAGTCTGGAAGATTCCTGATGTGGTTTGTGTGGATCAGGGTACAATCCTGCATTAACAAATTCTTGAAACTGGGCTGGGGAGAGGAGTCTGCCCTGTATATGTTTAGATATTTATTAGTCAACAAGATGTAAAATAGTTAGACACATCCTTTTTTTTTCTCTGGTATATTTGTCTTCAGATAGTAAAATCCACCTAGAATGATCAAGAATGTTTACCTACGAGGAGTTAGTAAGTTAATTACTTTCTCTCTTCCATTTTTCAGAAATGCATGTAGGTATTGAATCTGTCTTGATGCCTGCGGTTCAGTAACTGAGATGGTTGTGTCACTCCTCCATAGAAAGTTTTAGCATCCTGGAGCTGAACTGGTGAATAGCTACTATTTCAGGCAGTTCTATTGCTTCCCTTGGGGATGTTTTGAAATCGGTTGACTCCAGTTTAGTTGGTTACCGGAAAGGCAGAGTTTCTGGGCTGTGCTGTGTAGCCAGGGATTGCTCTGGCCACTTGTGACATCTGCGTTCACCCGTGTTGATGAAGATGGTTGGCTGTTTTCTCTGGTGAAAGCTGAGAGATGTAAAGGTTAGGGGGAGGTAGTTCCCCTGATCATTGATAGACCTACATACAGTTGACATGTAAACCATCCTGGAATATATTTTTTTCCTTGTGGTTGCCTAATCTTCAGCGTCTGCTGCTGACAGCTTTGCCAGTACTACAGAGGAGTTTTCATTATTGATGCCTCTGGACCTCCAAATAAAGAACTGTCAGTGAATAAGTACTGTATGGATTCATTTAATTATTAATCAGCATGAAGGGGTATTCTCTAAGGTACACAATTCTGTTTCAAAGACAAGTGAAGTCAATAGAAAGTTTTCCATTGAAATAAAATAGTCATGAGAGTAAACATTCATCAGTCAAGTAAGAATTCGATAGCCTAGACTGTTCTGTACCTACTATTTTGAATAGTGCTAACCGATTGCTGCTCTGCATGATCAAAAAGTGTGGGGAAGAGGATGCTTCAGAAAAAAATAAACCAGGCATTGTGGAATAGTTTTTCATTCTTCAAATATCAAGAAAATGTGAGAACAGTTTTCTGTCAACTTAGATTCTGTGAAACAGTGCTAAGCTGAAATCACAACAATTATAAATTGCATAAACTTGTTCTTGATTTCTCTATTATTCTTTTACTGGCCAGTTAGTCATGTTTTACTCCCACTGCTTCGCAGAGGCTGGCAAGAATCACAGTTCTGTTGTGCGCAAAGAAAAAAAAGGGGCACTTTGGGGTCACTCAGAGAGAACTGGGCTTATTTCTTCCTGAGCTGGAGGTGTATTTCATGCCTGAGACCCATCCCGCTGTCTGATACTCAATTTCATCAAACACAATCAGCATCTGAAAAACTGATATTACGTGTTAAATTTTATCAGAATGATAAAAGCTGAATAGTTTTGCATGTAGGACTCCACATCCTGTCCTTGCACTTCTCACCATCTCCTGTGCCAGAAGTTTCAGGCCAGGAGGCATGTAAAGGAGAGCTACTTAGTTGGCTTTCCTGGTAAGTAAGACATATATTTGTAGGTGAAGAGTAATAGACTTTTTCTGGGGAAGGCTGTCTTGCCAGGGCTTCTTTGTAATGGAAAAGCCGGTGATGGTTGTGGTCTCTTCAGCAGTTTATAATGGCAGTTTTTCCTGACTGTTCTGTAGCATCTTCTGAGCATGAAATTACTTCTGAGAAATTTGAAAGATGTGCTGTCGTGGTGTAGTTAGGGGCAGAAAAGCAGTGGTGGTGGGGTTATGTCTCTTAAGCTCTAAGAGAAGCAAGGATGGGGGTGAGGTGGCTGCTGTTGAGGGAGTCCGAAATCAATCTGCAGAATCCTTTCGGTGGTTGCAGCTTGTTCTGAAAGGAGACGTATCTTGAAATAATCTCTCCTGTAATCTCCTCTCCAGTCCTTCCAACAGCCTCCTAAGCCTGCTAAACTCATCAGAACTAAACTTTCTGCAGATCATCTTATACCTTGATTGTACCTGAGCAGCAAAAGTGACATTTACTGACAGAGCTCCCTGCCATCCCAGTACACACGCTCCAAGTCAGAACCAACCGGATCATGGGATTCTGCATAATATGCTTTGTCTCTTGCTAGGTTTCCTCATGAACATTGACCACATCCTTATGGAAAGTGGATGGATGAAATTAAGCAACTTTTAGGAATGAGGATGAACTTGCTCACAGTCAATGAACACCAACTGTTTTTCATAAAACACTTTTTTGGTCCTGGCATTCGAAGATGCTTGCCAAATTCCATCAAAAAGATGAGCCTAAGTTCTAAAAATCAGGACTTGATCCCGAGTGGGGAGCAAAATAATCTTGCACAAAGCTCTCTTGATAGTCTTTAAGTGACAAGAAGCAGCAAAAAATTATAAATTCCCTATATAAAGTAAGGTTAGAATGCTCATTAATTGGATATTATTTCAAATTAGAAGGTAGCAGCAAAATGTCAGGTGGCTGTCTTTACACAACACAGGGGCTTTAACTTATTTGATCCATTGATCTGCCAGAAGAGCTTCGTGTTGCTTAAATACAAGAAAAATAAGTGCTCTTTGACTGTGAAAGCATCTTGTTAAAAAGCAGGGTTGTATGACATGAAGCTTGTCTCACGGCTATTGTTTTTCTGTGGTAGATGATGACCTGACTAAGGGATAAGGTATATGACCTTTTCTATGCAGTATGGACAAAGATCCTGAATGGGAAGCTGTGTAGGATGCTTGGGCATTTTCTTTGCTTTCCCACCCCACTGCTTCCCACCATGCAGAACTCAATCTCTGGGAGCCCACGTGGGAGTCTCTGGACATCAGGAACCAGTCTTTCGGAGGAATGAAACTTCCATAAACCACTGAAAGCTGCATAGTTGCAGGTTCAATTTTCAGAGTTTGGGATGTCGAATACAGGGCTGGAAATGAAGTTTACTGTTGCTAAATATGAATTATTAGATGTGAGAGTAATTTGGGCAGTGTGATGAGCTTTGTTGTCTATTTGTAAAATAATACAGAGAAATTATGAATTTCACAACAGCATCTGTGCCGGGTCAGATCAGCGATGTGGATGTCCCATCGTCATGTTTCCTGCTGTGGTTAATAGGAAAATAAGGCAAGAGTAATTTTGTAATGATACTTCCCCAAACCACTAATTGCAGGAGATTGGGAAAGAATTGTGGGATTTCTGGAGTCAAGGATGGTATTGCTGTGTTAGATCTGCTGAGCGTAAGAATCTCCTTTGAATGTGTCCAGCCTCTCCTCGATCACACAAGCTTTCAGCATGCTGAGCATGGAGTTCCACGGTTCAGCTGCAAAGTGTGAGAACAGCAGGCTTTCACTTGGGCTTTTCTTGATCCTTCTACCTCCTAGCATCAGTGCTGTGTAGTAAGGGCTGAAAGAGATGTAAATGCTAATTTTGTGATCACCTTTTCAATGTGAACTGTGGTTGTAATTGTCAGGATGCATGAAAATGTATGTGTGGGAAAACCAGACTATATACTTTCCAAAGATGTGCACAAATGCCAAAGACGTGGTTGAAAGCACTGGGGTACATCAGGGAAATTTTATTTGAACTAAAAAAAATTTGTACGTATGTAACAGGACTGCTTTTTGAAGGCAGTAAGAGACAAGTAGACTCCAAAAGCAGGATTTCTGGACTGTTAGCAAGTTTGCTGTGGTTCTTAGGGCAGGAAACTTTTTCACTTTTTGCAGACTTAAGGAACCACGGTATCTTGTTTTCTGGTGTTAAATGTCTATTGCCTAGCTTAGGTTTTGATTCATTCTATTAGTTAAATAATATTTGTATTTGGATAATGAACCTGTTTTTTATGTAACATAAATTGACTTAATTATTCTGCGTAATATGTCTCCTGATAGAGCTGGTTATTAGTGAGTTAAGGTTTCACACTTGATCATGCTGATGTCTGTGGATCTACAGATCTTTAAAACCCCCAGTGTATTAATGCTGTTATCAACCAAAGCTGCTGCAGCAGCTTTATTTATTTTTCCTTCCTCAAGGGTACTGTAGCGGCCAGTTGGAGCATTAGCCACCAAATGCCAAGGTGGCTGTAGAGTAACTGCAGCAGCATTTCAGCATCTAATGGACCAGGTCACGTGCAGAGCCTCATTAAAATATGATTAAAGTACCCCCTTTTGTTTGTTCGGTGGAGCCAAGCCCACGCTCTGCGCCGGACCCTCCATTGTGTTTGTGCCGTGTGCTTGGAAATGCCTCCTGGTTTTTGTGAGGCTGCTCGTTCACCCCCCAGACCCCAGCCCTGCCCAAACCTCTCTGCCTGAGGTGCAGCTGGCTTTCCTTATTCCTCTCCCCTCTTCCATCCACCGGTGATTAAATGGGAGGAAATGAAAATGGTGTCTGCTTTCATTTAAACATAGTCTGCTAAAGGCAAATATGAAGCTTCTGTTGGTTGTCTGGGGATGTCTCCAGCTCTCCTGTACCTCTGCTTTTTAACTGCTGAAGTCTGGGGTGTGGGGTTTTTTTTTGTTTGTTTGTGGTTTTTTTCTGGTATTTAATTAGTAAGCTAGACTTGCAGTTAAAGAACCGGCGTAAATTATGTTGGTAATTTGCCATGACCACCTGTGGTAGTACATAAATAATGAGAGAATAACAAAAACTTACGACTACATTAAAAAATAAAAAGGATTTTGTTACGCTTTCTAAGACAAGCCTTCATAGCTCGTCTGGAAGCAGTAAAAAATGGGCTGTTCTTTAGGTTTATTTTTTGTGAAACATGGAAATGAGTATGCTTCAAGCTCAAAGACTCTCAGAGCATGAATCCACAAATTTAGTTTGTGTCTTTGATCACATATAGCCTTGACAGTACCCGTGGACACCATAAACTTACAGAAACATGGTGTAGTTGATTAAGTCCTATGATCAGCATAAATGACTGGAGAGGGACAGCAGACTTCTTGTATCCATTGGAATTGGAGCAAATGAAGAGCATTATTTCCAAATCAACATGTTGCAGAGGAAGAAGGGATAGAAAATGCTATAAAAGTTCTTAGATCTGGCTTTTCTTTTGACACTCTGTGAAATCAGATGATTTGGCACTTGTAACTGCTGTGGGTAAGAGGCGTTCATAAGAAATAAAATAAAATGTATATGTGGCAGTGGTGGGGGAGGCGTCTGTTCTGAAAACATCTGAGATGCTGGAAAGCTTGTCCCCAGTGGGAAAGAGAAATTGCATAGCTGGCACTGAGGCTCGCTGCTTATGCTTATGTGGCCATATTTAGAAAAGGATCAACACTAGGAACTGAATTATTAGAGAAGTGAGTGACTGGAGGGATTGAACATAAAGGAAATTATTTCTATCTCGCTTGTTTGTTTGAGTTTTCCAGACGATGCTGTGGGAGGGCTGCGAACTCCAGACTCGCTGCCTGTGCAGAGTGAATCTGGAGATGAGTTTGAGGAGGTCAATGCTTGTTTGAGCTAAAGCTCCCCCCTCTACCTGGGTTGGTAGGTGGCTGCCTGCAGGTAGAAGATGAGCAGGAATGAAAACGGCCCTCTTGACTTGGAAAAGTCTGGAAAGATTTGATGGAGCGAGGTGGTGGCTGCTTGTGCTGTGTGTAGTGCTGTGGGAGGCTTCTGGTTTCAGTACATCTTGCAAACATTCGTGTGTATAAGTAAAGCAAACAACAGCCAATTAAAAATAAAAACCAACACCACATTTCAAAGAAGTTGTATATATAAAAAAGAAAGCTGTCTTATTAAGAAATACTTGTCAGCACAGCAGCACAGTTCATCACAATTGTTTGCATCTATGTGGCAGTTTTATTTTATTGTGGTTTTGTTGCAGAACAACAGATTATCTAAATAAATTAACTAATTTGAGGGGGGGGGGGGATTAAAACAGCACTTCTAAGGAGAGATCCAAGAGGAATGCTTTCAAAGTTTTTAGGAGCAGTTAAACTACCCTCCCCCCTGCTTTTTTTTTTTTTTCCCCTTTAAGAAGTGGTTCTTTTTGTTCCAGTCATCAAGACTCATTTTGAAAGACTTATTTTTCTGGTTTTGGCAAAATAGTTGATCAGCGCGACTGGCAAGGAACTGCTGTGGAGCAACAAAGAATTTCTGTGTAGCTAAAAACTGTGTTCGAGGCCATCTTGGAGCCGTTTGTGAGCTAGAGTAGAAACTCTGTGTAAGAAAGGCCATTCAAGTTAAGTTGCACATTTTCCTCCCCAAAATTAGCATACCAGAATACTTCATTGCAGTGTTTAGAATACTTTGTACAAGAACTAACAGTAAGTTGAAGATTGCTAACTGAGGATCTGTAATGATGCCAACTGACTTTTTTTTTTTTTTTTTAATGAAAGCTTTGTATACATAACAGGATGAGTCATCACTGGAGAGTTCTGAAAGTGTTTGGCATCCCGAAGAATCCTTTTGTGCGTCTCTGCCGCACAAAACGAGTATTTTTGTCGTGAAACTCTGCCTTAAGAAGTGCTGCAATAAGTGTAAGCTTTAGGGGGAGGTTTTCTAATGTGGCTTAAACCTTTCTCATTATTGTTTTAAAAATATTTTGGTATTCTTAGATCTTCTTGAATAAAAGGATGGAAATTTCTAAATATTTGTTGGCTGTTACTTTTTTTTAAGGTGTAGCTTCAGACATACTTCTATTATAAATTTGTTTTTAAAAGTACGTAATAAGAGTTTGACTGCTTTCCACAGCTTTAATGCAGGTATTAAAAGTCTGGTTGTGGGAGAGTACTGTTAACTCATTTTGCTTTATTCAAACAGGGTCCCTGTAGTAAACTGATAGTAGCTGCTTATCTGAGTCACATTTATTTTAAGTACATTTTCTTTTGATACATTTGTCGCGTTGAAGAACTGGTTGGCCTTGGTAGTTTTTGTTATATCTCTTGGAAACTAATATCTTAGAAAGTTGGAGTGTTTTCCTTATGTGTGTTAAGAGCATCAGTAGTTGCTGTACTCAGTCAGAGCAGCTCCTTGATAAAAAGAAAGGGAAACCTTTCTTACTGAGGTGTTGGTGAGTAACGTGTCAGACCACCATTGTATTTGGCCCATGATTTTCCTGATGATGTGAAACCTGGTTTGTGTAATCTTCAAGTGTATACAAGGCAGCAGAAGTGGAATTTTGCAGCTGGTGCAAAAGGGTAGTAAATTAATTTTTATCTGAGATATTTTGGAATGGATGACGTTTTTCAGAAATTTTTTTCCCCTGCCATTCATTCTTTAGCAGTATGTTTTTTAAGATGTGCTGTCATTAATTTTAAAAATGAAGTCCATTGATGGATTTTTTTCATGGATTGTTGTAGTGATGGTATATTTATTAGCTCGTAAGTTTAACAGTTTTAATTTTTATGATTTCTTTTGAGTGAACCCGAATATAAAATTTATGGCCAAGGAAACTTGAAAGAACACAGTTCTTCTTCAGAAGAAGAATTCATGAAGAAGTCATCAGAATTTGTAGGGTTTCATCCAAAAAAAAAAAAAAAAGCTTTTATAGTAATTTACAATTGTATAGGCTTTTCATCCAAATGCTCTGAATGATGCTGATAACAGAATGCATAAAAAACCAAAGGGCTTTCAGACAGTCCTTGACGAACTACACAGGTTAATTACTCAGCCCTGCATGTGCAGGTGTGACGGTTTTGAGTCAGGCTCTCAGACTTGTATTTTTATTTTAATGTGCACATCCAAGGCTAAGCATTTAAACAGGCTTGCATTTGACTTGGAAGAGAAAGAACAGAAATATACTTAGCTAATAAAGTTTATATTTGGTGATATTTTGTATTAAGCTTAGCATGAGTTCAGTGGCATTGCTAAGAGATTATATTTAATGGTAGAACACTTTGTCAGTGTTGTTTTGGGGGTTTTCTTCAGTTGAAGTTCTTATGCTGTGCACTACCAGTGTAGTGTGATTCTGCAATAAATTAGATGTTGGGGTGTGCTAATGTGGGGTGTGTCTAATGAGACTCAAGCCCACGTTTGTTTTTATTTTCCAATGGAAGCTAAACCTCAACTTTTGATTTTATTTTTGGAAGAAAGAAACCCTCAACATATCTGCAGATTGGGATGTAGAATTGGCTGTAAGAAAATGAGGTGTTGGGGTGTGTCTCTATATTGAGAAGGTAAAATTTTTGGTGTTACTATTAACTTTGTTTTCCTGGCATCCTCTCAGAGCTTTTATTGGGAGGACCTGTACTTCAAAATACTGTACTTTTTCCAACAAAACATTATTTCCAGCTGTTTAGATGAAGGAAGTTTCCCTTAGGGACCCTGAACCAACCTTCACTGTAGGATCCAGATGCAAAGAAGAAAACCAATATTTGTCCCTTTTTCAGATTACTTTACGTGCTTGTTCTGGAGCTTGTAGGCCAGAATGGGGCCTGGAATTTCTGTTTGTATGTTCCCCCAAGTCTTTAGAATTAAAGTATCATAGAATATCCTTATCCAGTATGCTGGGTGCTGCTGTAGCTTTAAGTTTTCAGTAAAAAGGCATTTCTGGTGCAATCTGTCACTGAAACAGAGCAAAGATGTGTGGGGAAGAGAAGGTGGTGAAGGTTACTGAAGGTTTCCCACCTCATCACTTCTGAGGACCTGCTCCCTGGTAGTTTTACCTCCCCGTGTTTTGTTGGTAATGGAAACTTTCTAGTTAGCTTTATATTTTCAGGGCATTTGAGGCCACGGTTGCAGAGCTCTGTTCTGCTGGCAGCAGTGACTTGGGCAATCGCCTTTTATTGCAGCTGCTCAGCCCCGTTGCTCTGCCAGTGCAGTGCTCAGATGCCTGCGTGGAGATCCTGGCTGGGAGCTGGCTCCTGACGGTGTAACCTCAGTTTGGAAAGGGTACGTGTGCCTTACGTGTTACTTCAGGTGAATATTTGACTGTTGTCCAAGTCCCGTTAGTTTTGTTTTGACCCATGCTAGGTTTCCTTGTAAAGCCGTTTTTTCATATTCTCATGGTGAAATCCCCATGTTGAGGGAAGCTTTGCTTTTAAAAGAAATAGGTCTTGTCAATGGCAGTTGGTTTACAAATAACTTCTTAAATTAATTATTTAGTCTTTACCTTTTTTAGCTTTGTGGTCAATGTTTCCTTTCACTATGGTATAGTTTTAAATTTATAAACTTGTGCTTTTGTCATTTTCTTCTAATTTAGAGAATTCTTGATAGTACATCTTGAACAATTTTAACCTCTTTAAGTAATTTGAGATTTCAAATGGTTCAAATATGCAGGAAAAAAGACAAGGTTTGGTCTAGTATTAACATCTTTATCATGTCAGTAACATATAGTCAGCAATTAAATATCTCCTGTTGTGCCCACATCTGCTTTACTTGCCAGTAAATTAAACCTTCCACAAGTCAAGGCATGCCATGTTTAGGCTACACACTCACCAAATTTAATTTTTACGAGGAATACTCAAAACTCCCCTAGTACTTTTCAGAAGCCAAGATCCAGGAAGCCAGCTTTGTGTTATCTTTGTGAGAATTTTGTGAAAAAAAAAAAAAAAAAAAAAAAAAAAAAAAAAAAAAATAGATAAAAAGTAGATTGCTTAACGTAACAGCTGTCTAAAGAATTCATGTTGTGATGTGTTAGCACTGAGCTTTTAAAGATGAGAAAATAAGGGTTAGTAATTCATACATTTTACTTATGGTACTTGCAGCACAGTTTACAAAATGATAGGTGCAGATATTCTGTAAATGTTTTGTGGAAATTTGTCATGAAAAATTAATACAAATTGAGCTGCAATTCCAGTGTATTTGAAATTGCTTGTATCCGAGAAACAAGGAACAAAAACCCATCTGAAAGGTGGGAGCTGTGGGGAAATAGTTAACGGCAGACTCAGGGATTAGTGTTGGGTTTGGCCTTGCTGTTAATGAGCTGGAAAAAGGTGGGAGCAGCGAGTTAATGGTATTGACAGACAACGTGGAGGTAAATGGATTTGTCAACACAGAGAGAGAGAAAATGGAGAAGGACACAGGTTGGGAATATACAAAACAGGGAAGAAGGAGGTTCCCCCCAACCTGCTGCAACCCATGAAACCACCAGCATTGATTGAGTCAGTGAGGCCTGATGGGTTCTCCAAACACGGCGCTGATGAGAACGAGAATCTTGCAGTAAAATAGTGCTGAAAGGGCACAGCAGGTAAACGAATGGGTTTTTTAAATCACATTTTAATTACTTCAAATACGTGGTGAAGATTAATACATGACTGTTTATTTTGCAATTAGACTGTGTTGAGATAACAATAGGCATGTCCACGGCACAGTGCTGCTTTGAGACAGCAGTTAATGTTCACACCTGAGTTTAAACAAATGCATCGTGGGGAAAAAAGTGTTGCTGGTAAAATGTAGTAGTTAAGAACGAAGCATATTTAAAACTAGCAACGTTCTATTTTTATGTTGCAAATATGAAACCTGTTTTATCTTGTAGGTGGTGGTGGAAAGGTAACGGTAGGCAGAGATTTTTTTCTCTGTTCCAGGAACTTTGAAAACAAAGTTGTACTCAGAAAAGAGAGGGCAATTTTATAAAATAGCGTTTTCCAGTGATAATATCTGTAGTCCATGGTGGATGAAAACGTGTAATAGCTATTACCATCCTAAATAAATAAATAAAATTATCCACTCTTGAACCATCCCAAATGTAACCTCAGCTGCTCTGCAGACACAAACATTGAGACTAGACTAGCAGCATTTACCAGCTGTGTGTAAGAGCTACACTGCACGTAAAGGGATTTCACATTTTATTATGTGGGAGGGATGATGTCAGTTTGGTTGATTATGCCCCTTTCAAGCTGCTGTGATAATTACCTGCTTGTTACCAGAAGTGTCGAACCCATTTTCAGTTCTTGTTTGCTTTTGCTGTCATGCCCTAATTGCTACATAATTTTGTCCCTGCCAATTACTACCTTGGTGTTGAATTTTACAGTGAAAAAGTTGTAAGAAGCAATAAAGTAATTGTTTTTTAGATCTTGTAATTTCAATGGAATATTTTATTATGCTACAAAGTATATTGAAATACATGCTGCTCACTTCTGTGAGACAGTGAAATCCCATGGTTCCCACTGAAATGACAACAATGTGGAAGGCATGACTTCTGGGCAGATAAGGATACTTATTGTTTTGGAAATATATATATTTGCTGGGTTCTTTAAGAGACAGGAACTCTTAGGTTTTTTGGCTGGGCTTTTTTTTTTTATTCTTTCCCTTCCTTTTCATCCTTTTATCCACTTTGTGAGTTTTACAAGTTGCCTTTGATGTAGATATTAGGTCATCTGATGTGGTCCTTTATCCATCGTTTTCTATGAAGATGTAATGTAAATGGATTTCTTTAAAGGTGCTGGGCTTAACAGTGTTTTATACTCTGATTAAAACTATTTGTTTGAATTATTCAGTGGAATAAAGCCTGCAGTAATTGGTTTAAGGACTGGCTGACCAAGCACTTTGTTGTCTTTGGGAACTGTCATCTCTTTGCTTTGGGTTTTTTGGGTGGTCCTCCAGCAGTGAAGTCTGGTATTAGTCAATATTAATAACAATTACTGCGGGTGAAATCTGTATATGGAATGACATGGATGAGCACAGGGAAGAGGCAGAAGAGCAGTTAAACAAAATGCTCTTCAGAATAAGGAGAGAGAGGGGATGATGTTGCCATGTAGAGGTTTAGGGATGGGGCTGCAGTCCAGAAAGGAGCATTTCTGGCAAGAGATTTGAAGTGTGGGATGTTTGTGGCTGTGCACTGAAGCTCTGTTTATCATAGAGATTGTGAGATTTGCTGCTGCCATTTCAATGTGATTCAGATATCCACGGCTGAAAGACTGAAATATTGGCAAAAAGTCATGAAACGGACCAGAGATTGTAGAAAGCTTGGAGAAAACCCCTGTGGGGAGGAAGGTAGAGGTGCTCGGTCTGTTTGGTTATGGGGGTGGGGGATTTAAACCCTAAAAACAAGTGGTAGTTAGAGAACAGCGAATGATCTTTCTGGCAGAGAAAATACTGAGTTCTCAAGGGATCCCTCGTGTAAGAGGCAAAGGGACAAGAACCAGCGGTTGAAAGCTGAAACCAGAGAAGTTCACAAAGGAAATGAGCGCGAATTCATAAGGAGGAACAAACGACAAAGGGAATGGCAAAGTGAGTGGCTTTCTGAAAGACAGGCTTCAATCAATTACGGTTATTGAGTGATAGTTATGGATATCGGGCTCGCGTGGATAATGATTCTGGCATTGTGTCCAGTGAATCCGTGAGCAGTCGGACTCCTGTTTTGATAGCGCTCCCCGTAGCAGCTTTTCCAGGGACGGTGTAATGAATGTTGGACACCTTTGTGGTGGAAGATCCTTTTCAAACGTAATCTTTAATACATCGATTGCAAAAGACAAATGGTTTCTAAGGTTCCGAGGACAAGGCAAATCTCAATCGTAGTTCTTTTTGTTAGCGTAAAGGCTTTCAGGTACTTCAAGGAGGAATTTCAGTGTGCAAAAACACTGCCAAAAAAATTATGCAGAAGTAATACTCTTAAGAAAAAATAATGATTATAATACTGAAATTTGTTTGGCTGTGAGCTAGGAACTGCTCTGTCCTGTCGTGACACCAAGGCAGTACTTGGGTAAATACGAGGAGCTTTAGGGCCATTAAGTTACACGTATGTGCTCCCCTGTCTGTGTCATCTTCACAAGTGGTTGCCAGTATAGCTCTTTCAGAGCTGCTCTGCCAGCTTTTTATACCTGAAAGTACTTCTGAAATGTTTGATTAAGATAATTTTTAAGGCTCTGTGGTGTGGTCTGGTGAGTAGAACTGAATTTCCATGCTGTAAATGTTAATTAGAAGCATATGTGTATATGTAAAAAGCAAGCTGAAATAAAAGTATAAATATCTAAGAAGCTGTCATTCCAGAAGGTCTGTGCTCAGAAAAGATTAGGTAAATATACAAATAGTCCCATTATAAATCAGCTGCAGTATCATTTCTGATTATCTTCGTTACTTTTTTTCTGGTGGCTTGCAGAAAAAAAAGTTAGAAAGCAAAGGGATTCAGATTATAATTTCCAAATCCTTTTAGACAGCGTTACTTGCACTGTCGCTAAAAGAAGCTCCACTCCCTTTATTCCCTCTCCTCCTTCTCCAGTAACCCTTTCCTATCATTGCTCTTCTCCCTGGCTGCTTCCAGCACAGACGTTCGTGAACCTCTAATGAATGAAACTAACTGATGTGGATGAAAACTCTCTCTTTTGCTGGGTATAAATTCAATCAGTGTTAATTCGACTTAGTCTTAGTATAATTTCTAAGTCTTCAGGCCAGCATGTTTGAAGCTTGAACATTTCCATGTTTTTCTCCACAGTGAACATAAATTTTGAGAATTGTTTTCCTGTTACTTTAAAAACACATTTTAATGTTTAAACTGAGGATATCTGCAGAGCTGGAGAGAAGCTGCAGAATTTGAGGACCCTCTGCAAGTTGCAGGGCAGTAAATGGAATAAGCAGCCTTGTGTCCTTGGATGGTGGCCTCAGAGGAACTTGACCTGGAGGTATCAGTTGGTCCTCTTGGATGACTTCCATTGTAGTAGTTGCTCTGTCGGGGTTCGCTGGGGACGTGCCCCTCTCATGTGACACAGAGACAATTTTGTTTATAACTCTGACCTGTATCGTATGATGTAGGCTGAGCTGTAGATCACTCTTGTGCTGGCAGTTCTGACACAGCTTGATCCCCTCTCAGGCTGGGGAGGGTGGGAGTGTGAAGGTGGTGATCGGGTAGAAGAACTCCTCTAGCATCAAGTGCTGGGAAACCCATCTTTTTATTACCTTAACTTTTTCTAAGGTTTTCTTTAAGAGCATATTAAAGAAATGAGGAACTAAGACTTGAAAAAAATAATTAACCAATAATTAACTCCCCCCAGTAATTTAAAAAAAAATAGCATTAGTTCATCTATTTAATATTAAAGGGCTGAAGTCTGGCATGGATTAAAAATACACAAAGCTTGGTATAGTTGGTAGTGGTCTCAAATGAAAATAGGTGAAATTTTGAGAACATTGGTGAACAGCAATGATCATTGTCTCAAGTAAATCTGGTAATTTAACATTCCTTTGAACAGAAGTTTCACAGTTCTCTATTATAATTACTTGGCGCTATTTGTAAGCTGTCATTGTCAGAAGGCAAATTTATGTCTCCAGGTTAGAAGAATCTTCTTCAGGGATTGAAAAAAGGTGTAGGCACGTTTTTATTAGCAGAATTTCTAACAAAAACCTCAGAATTTCTACCTCATCAACGCCCCTAGAGATTGATATGCCTGTTTATATAGAAGCTTTTAGACGTGTTAGAAGATCTGTATTACTTGTGCCTGTGCTATGGCTTATTATGCTACTTGTATTGTTGTTTATATTTCACAATAGTATTTCCAGACTTTTATTTACTCTGGTATAAAAATAGTTTCCATGATCTGGCTTTTAGGATTTACATCTAGTTTGAAAACAATTTTGTTAAAAGAAAAACAATTCCTGTGAATTATAAATTTACACTGACACCCATCTGATTCCATTGCCCATTTTCTTCTTAGATCTATTTTTATTCTTCTGAGGTTTTCCAAGCCTTCTGACTAAGTTTTAATGGATTTTTAATTAGTGAGCAGATCTTGTGTTTTTTCCCTTTGGCTTTCCTAGGTTTAGCAGTTTTATTGAAAGAGAAATATTTCATAATACTTGTTGACATTATCTGAAATAAAAATGCATTTCTTTATAAGGAGCACTAAGGGTGCTAACAGATGGAAAAGATACGTGGTGATATGACATTCATTTCTGTTGTGGTTTTTTTTCCTGTCTAAATCCATTTTAGATGGGTAATGACAAACTGTAGTTGACATGAAAGAACTACTTTTCTTACATGCCATCAATTAATTTGAGTATTATAAAGAAAATTCTATCTAATGTATTCTAGGCCAGCATCTTGTATAAAAGCAGGTTATTTATATCTCTTTGGGTACTGCTCTTCCTTTCATGTACTGATCCTTCTAGTTGAAGCTTAAATGCTTGTTTAAGATTAAAGCTTAAACACACTGATACTGTTGCCCATAGGTTCTTTTTTGCCTTTTGTAAACATAATTTCAGGTGAAACTGGTGGATGGATGCCTTTCTGAGGGACTGCTGTAGCACACACCTGAGGGAGAGACAGGTGTTGGGGCTTTTTTGTGGTATTAGTGGCATCAGAAACATTTCAAAAACATAAGGACTAAGGGAGTTATTTTCCATGTAATCTACAGGAAGACTTGTGTTTGCTATGAAGTCTGAAGGCATTAGTAAAACTGACTTGAGACAAAAGATTGTGAGCTTTATTCGATGAGAAGGCATGAGATGTTCGGAGCTGACTGATGCGTTTTGATAGACGTAAGATCTGGAAACCTCTCAAAATGATGTCGTGTGAGCGGGGTTAGTTTATCTAAAATATAATAGTTGAATGTTTGCATAGTTGTTTTAGTGTCCTAGCTGAAGACATGATGAATAAAGGCAGTGGTTAGAGCTCTCTACTATCAGAGTATGCAGACTCTACTTGCTGTGTGTAAAAACACTTCTCTTGAATAAAACCTTTAGTATTTAGTATTAGATTACTGGATTGTTTGTATACCTGCACTGTGTGTGGCTGGGTGACAGAGAGCACAGCCTTCACCTGGCACCTAAATATATCCAGTGAGGATTTTTAAGTTAAGGAGACAAATGCACTTTGTAAGAATCTTCGCAGTGTTCCTGTGAGAAGACTCTCTGTCAGACTGCAAAGTTCCAAAAGGAAATCTTTGAAAATGACTTCTAATTAATGGTGCTAAAATTACAAAAATCTGTTCACAGAGACCAAAACTTCTACCAAGTTCCAAGTACTTGGCAGCTGTTTCTCATGCGTGATGACTCAGATCCGCTGAATTTCATGTACAGGATCTTGAAATCACCAGACATGAGAATTACAGCCCTTACCATTGTGTTGCCACCTTTATTCAGAAGAGAGTAGCAGGCAAACCCTGCAGCGTGTGAAAGAGCAAGGAGCTGGATAATTCTTAAAAAAGACATGACCTTGGTGCTGATGTGGGTAAAGAATTCTGGGCACCATGGCTGTTCACAAGATTGGAGGAGTTAGAACTTGGCATAGCTCGTCGTCATGGAGAAACAAATCTTGTGTTCGGATCGAAGTGGATGCTTACGCTTCCCGTCAGGAAGAAAATGCAGTGTTGGGTGCAGGAGCATATTTTTAATGCAATTTTGTTTACTTAGAGGACAGAGGAGTGTGGACAAGTGCAGTATTGAATGGTGCAAGGTTGAATTTGTCACACGTGGAAGTCTTGAATAGGTTAGAAATTTGTGCTCTTGACAATGCCAGTGGTCTCTCAGCTGTTCATGTTGCCATTTCATTCTCTTTGCCTGTCAAAAGAGAACATGTGAAAACAGTCAGTGGACTTGCTAAACGTTATTTAGCAACTTTACCAAAGAGCTTCACACTAACTGGTGTCTGGAGGACTTATAAAAACAGAGCCATTACCAAGTCTGGAGCCAGGTAGATAAACAGAACTTGCTGGGATTGGGAACTTGCAGGTGCCTCTTCTTGGTAGCTCTTGGTGCTCCCAAAAATTTGTCTAGTTTGGTTCTAGAAAAGGTTTTTAAAAATATTGCAAGTGCTGCAATTCAAGTATGTTGTTGTGCATTGTTCTGTTAGCGAACACGACCAAGTGCGTTGGTAACAAATACAGAAAGGATGTAGTTTGTGCAAAACTGCAGATATATAATGTGTTGTAATTGCATCTGAAGTCGTTTTGCAGTTTTTTCTGAAATGTGTATAATCGTTCAGGTCTGCACGTAAAATGTTTTACGTTACAGAACTAAAGCTATAAATGAAGCTACATAGCAGTGGGAATGTGGTTCTTGAGAAAGAAGAACCTGTAGCAGTTTCTGATGCTGTGCATTGCTGGGTTAATGTGACAGATAGTTGACTGAAAGCAATTTTCACTTACAGAATTTATAGATGTCTAAGCAGTCAGTTTGAAAAGTAAAAAAGAAAGCTGAAAGATCTGAAAGCCTTTTATATGATTTCTCACTCTCTTATTGGAACTGTCTCCAAATCTGAAGTCCATACACGTGGATCAGGCAGCCTGGCTTCATACTTTGAACATCCAACTCAGATTTTCTCATGTAATGGTATCACAAAAAGGTGTGCACAAGTCCATTGCAGTGTAGTAGGCTTATGGTCAATGCTTCAGGCCATAACTGGCTGTAGCAGAGCTATAACTTCATGGGTATTTTATGGGCTCATGTGAAAACTGTATTATTTTATGTACCTGCAACTGTTAATGAGCTGTTAATCAGTGATACTGCATCTTCCTGGTTTGATCTTCAGCTGGTGTGACCCTCTGCCTCTCTTGCCAACCCACTGAAGGATGTTCCCAAATGGGTAACAAGTTGGGGAGAAGACTTCATGGTCTTGTTATTGTTAGGAAGGCTCTCTTTCAGCTGTGATAGCCCTCATCTGCTTTATCTCTTAAAAGAGCAGTTCCAGACTCAAACTGAACAACTGTCAATAACATCAGGGGTGAACAGAGCAAATACTGAATATGGTGGCTTTGTCCAGACCAGCCTCATCACTCAACAGAGTGCAGCTTCAGGCTCCTGGATCTGGCAGTCTTCTGCAAAATTGAGTCGAGATTAGGATTTTTCAACAGTGAGATGACACTCCTGTTGTAGTAATTACAGCTCTTTGACTTGGGTAGACAGTCCTGACGAGTGCCTGCAGGCAGCACATCCTATTTGCCTTTTCTCAGTCTGCCTTGGAAAGTAATTTTGCCACCAATATGGGCCTGAGAACCTCCATAGTACAGGTAACTCTGCGAGGACAACTGAAGTAAAAAATACAGATAAACCAAACTTCACACTGACTTAAAAGTACTAATTCATTTGGCTTTTAAATTGTTAGAACTCTGCAATGCAGATTCGTTTTGATACTTCTCTCCCAACCTCTCAGGACAGCCTTGTTTCCTCAAGAGCTCTGCATTTACCAGTGGGTTTCCTTTGCATTTGCTTACTTTAAGTCAACAGTGACTGTACTCTGGAATGAAAGCAAAGATGCATCTCTGACATTCGGTACAAATAATCTTTAAAAGAATTCTATTTGCATTTCTTTGGGCAGTGTAGGAAATCTGACAAATCTCCCTGTCACAGGGGAGTACTGGAAAAGTTTAGCTAAGAATCATCCATTGGAGGTAGGTTCTTTTTCTGCTTTTTTCTCAGACATCTCTGATCTAAAAGGCTATAATATTTTTTTTGGGTGTTTATTGCTCTCAGTGGTAACTGTCTAAAATATAGATGTGAAAAAGTTTCAGCTCTGAAGATGTTTCAGCCTGTGTGAAGGAATAACGTTGAGTGACTGAATAATGTCTTTTAGGTCGTTACTGGTTAGAGGAGTTGTAAGATGGGAAGTTGGAATGTTTTGGTTTTAAATGTAAGCTGGGTCACTGCTCTTTGATGTAGTATTTTATGAAAAAATTACTATGCTTTATAAATTAGAAGTAGTAAGAAACGCACTTGTCTTTGATTGTACCAGGAGACTAATAGGCAAGATCAAGTGTATTTTTGAGATGTTTTAATAATGAAACTGAAGGTTGTGCAAGCTCTATGAGATTTTAATTAAAGTCTGGGTTAGTAGATGTTAAATGAGAAAGTTTTCACTTCTCTCTATTGGTAAACGGTCAACTCTTTGTCACCTTTCACTTGTCATGTTTCTGTTGCACATCTTTCCCATACTTCAGGATCCCTCAGCCTTCAGCCTTCACAGATCTAATACAAGAGGTAAATAGGAAGAAACTACATGTGACATTCTCTTTTTTACCAGATACAAAAGAAAACACTGTGGAGAGTAAGGGCAGATGTAGAAAACGTGTTCACCTGTTCCTGATTGCTCAGTTGAAAAATCCTGTGAAGAATCTTTTAAATCAGAATTAGTTTGAAGCTGGAGTCAATATGATAGCGAGTTTCCTATTTTAGGCTTGTTAATGTTTAGGGCTATTGCAATTAATTCTAGTTAGCTGGCATTTTCCTTGCTTCCAGAGCTGTGCTCTTCATTTTATCCAGACTTGGATGTAGAATTTTCGCAACTCTTTGAAGTAATAAAAGAATAAAGTAGTCTTCAGAGAGGGGAAAAGAAAAACCTTTTCCTCATAGGTATTTCCATGAATTGATTCTTGCTTGCTGTGTTTCTCTTTGCTTGGGGCTACCAGCTGAACCTTGGGTATTTTAGCCTCTACTTAAGCACAGTTAAACTTTTACAGCTGTATTTAGTACTCTACGGTTCAGTAGTAGTGTAGTGGGAGCATGTGGCTTTTGCACACCTGTTAAAAAGATTCTTGAAAAGAGGGTAACAGCTTTCACTTGCGAAAGTGCCTGTGAACATTAATTTGTGACTAGCCGTGCTGATGGCAGCACTAATTGAACCTTTTTATAACTCATTCCTGTACCATCTTCCAGCGTAAGGCTGTGGACAGATGTTCATTTAACAAGACATCTGTGCTGGTTTAGGATGTTACTGTATCCCAGATGTTACACTGCTTTTTAAGGTTATTGGCCCTGTTTTATATATTTAGTACCATCGGTTTGCTCCATGGTTTGCGAAGCACAGGAAGGAAGGTGGTTTCTTTTCTGAATGATGTGTAGAGGTTTCCCCATTTTGGAAAAAGGGGGAAACTCTTGAGCGGCTCATGTGTACCTGTTTTCATAAGCCTGGAACAAAATGCTGTGGGTGAGTAAGGTGGTTGTGATAGATGGTCTTGAACAAGCTGTCACCTGATTTTGTTGGGAGCAACTTAGGGAGGACTCGTAGAAACTGGTGTCTGGCAATAACTTCTGGGTAATCATAAACTAGGCCTGGCAGTGACAGGCATCTGAGGATAGTAGCTTTGTCAGTTATTTCATGTGGTTCCAGGAAATGTTGGCCCATGGCCTTACTCCTGATCACTTTGTGGAAAGAATGAGTAAGATCCAAGATGTACTTTTGACCTACATTGTACTCGTCCAGTTATGGTGCTATTGCTGTGACCTTTAAAAAACAACAAAACACCAAAAGAACCCCAATCATGCAGAAAAGAGAAGAAAAGAAACAGTGTCTCATTACTGTCAGGTGAATGAGAGACTTTCCCATTTTCTCCCAGCATTGAACGTCCGTGCTGCTCTCCCTGCGTTCAGCAGAAGCCGCTCAGGTGCCTGGTGGTCTCCCGGTGTTATCCGAGACCTCAGGGCTTTGAGACAGCCTCAGCAGGGCTTTCCCCCTGTGCAGAGGGAGTACCTAATGCTCTGCTGAGCCCTGCGAAAGGTTTTTCTGGGCTTTTTTTCCCCCTCAGGGCTAAATTTAATTAGTTGCTTACCCAGAGAAGAATTACGAGATTTTTGTTTACTGTGGTATATTTAAAGATGGAGATTAATGAAAGGCATTAGCTAAAAAAGCTAATTGATAAAAAATTTAGGAGTAGGTCACAAAGGATTTTGATAAATGGCTCTGTTTTATGGAAGTAGGAGTAAAATTAACGTAGACAGTAATTATATTCAACTGGAGTCCTATATTAATAAAAAGTATAGTTTTGTCTTTGTTGTTGACTTTATTCCATAAAATGCTGAATGTGCTTTAAACACTTCAAGAAGTTATATTTCTCTCAGTGGATCTGTTCTTTTGAGCAGAAATAGACGTGCTCTTGTTTTTTTCCTTCTAAATTGAACTCTGTTGTAGGGGAAAGGCGGGCGAGGAAGCCATGGCAGGGACCTTGGCAGCACTTCAGCCCGCGTACCAAGCTCCCTGCCTGCCCACTGACTAATATTTATTGTTTTCTGGCGGAGTCTGTATTGGTCCGGCTCTGCCTGTACATTTTGTTCTGGGTCTTTTGTGAGCTGTAGGAGACGTGGCTCATCTGTGTTCAGTAATTCTGCCATCCCGAGCTGCTGGGGGTTCTGCGGTGTTACGTGGAAGGGTGATGTAGTTACTCCTCCTAGTAGGAAAGTTTGGGGTCGGGCTTCAAGGTCTAGAGCGGAACTGAAGTTGTAATGCTCGATACAGCAGTTATGGTCCAGGACTGCCTGGCTTCGTGTTGGTGAAGGGGAATAGTCACGGGCTGTTTTTCCCTCATTGCTTTAAGGCAGCAAAATCTGGCCCCAGACACCATCTTTCCCCTGTTGCCTTCTCACATCCTCCTTCAGAAGGATGAACTTAAGAAGAAACCAAGTCCAAGGCGAAGAACGGAGCACAGGCTGCCTTCCCCACTGTATTTAAGGGCAAGTGGAAATAAGTATAGAGAAAAATTTTTTAAAAATTAACAGGATTTGTCAGTGGAAAAATGTAGCGTTATGCCAACCAGCCAAAAGCTTTATGTATAAAACTATTAAATAAAATGTGTAAACTTAATGCAACTAACACGAAACAATCCATTCTTATTACAAATGCTGATTGCAGCGATTAGGTATGCTATATGGCCTTCTCAAATGGCATTTGCTGTGGAAACATTAAATTATAGTTGTCAGTACAGTGTATATTTCACTGTTTTGTGACTTGAATTATTTTTTTCTCTAAGCCAAACATAAATTTGTAGGCTATAAATGTAACCAGCAAAAATAAGTTAATGATATAATCTGCCATGTTTTCCACTGTTTCTTCAGTTTTATTTAAAACCTGCACAACATTAGGAAGGCTTTTTTGCCTTATTTGGGGGAGGGGAATGGCAAGAAAACACCAGCCGTGGTTATATCTTCTGCTGAAAGAAGCGATTATGTTTAATTAATTGAAACCTCTGCTTTTCCTTGGTGTTAAATAGGTCGCTAAAATACGATAGGGAGTTCAAGGAGCAAATACTACTCTTGTTTAAACAAAATGTTTTAAAAGGTTTTGTGAGGTACTTTGGTGTTTAATACGTGAACTGTAGTTCAATAGAAAATCTAAACTTGTCTGTAAATCATTAAATAAACGTAAACAGTCATCATCTTCCACTATCCAGCAGGTTTTGTCTCCAGGGTTGTGTTTGGGAATATTGAAAAGGGGTACTTGTGAAGAAGCAGAATTATCATTTATGTTTGTGATGATTTCACAGTAATCCTTGTTTAGTATGGACTTGTAACTTTGCATTGCAGACAGATAGTTGGTAGAAGAATAATTGGGATAGGATTTAGAAATAATCCCTGTTCTTAGCTGATTGTGTTCTGTAAAGCTTTTGAGCATTCCTGCACCAAGGGAAGTGATTTCACTCACCTGCATTCCTATCCTTTCACTGGGTGCTGGATGGATGTGCTGGGGTGTTGTGAAGAACTGCAAGAAATTGAATACTTAAGTGCTTTGGTTTCTTTACCTGCTGCTTTGTTCCTCTGAGTGGCAGAAGAGTGTTAACCTTCCTTGCTGTGTCTCAGTCTTGGTGGAAGAGCCTGTTCTATCCAGTGGCTGTGATGTTCCATTTGCTGTACTCCCTCCTCTTGGTTACGGATGGGAATCCATCTGTGTGACCATCTCAGATGCTGCTGCCAGGAATGTTTGTGTCCTTCCCACTTCCAAAACACGTGTCCCCATTCTGCCCAGCTCACTGGTCGCTGCGCTCCTGGATGGGCTGATACGGTGGCTGAAGGGAGGAGTGCAGGACAGTTTCCTCTGGTCACTGTGCAGTTTATTCTGGTTTAAATTTTTGTGAAACGTGGATTTTAAGAGACTACACTGGGAGCTTGTAAAGTGGCCAATAAGTGAAGGGGTTGCTTCTGTCTCTCATAAGAAGGCCATTACTTACTTGGTGTGTTTTGGGTGTGCTGTCGCTGCTTACGGTTAAGCAGGCAAGGGGAAAGATAACCTTATAGTCCCTAGGGTTCCCACTGCACTCCTGTTTTTCAGCATTATCCTGAACAAATTTTACAGGGATGCCAAGAAAAGTTCTCCTGTCCTTAATCTCTTCTTGCTTTTCTGTTCCCCCCAGCTCCTTTGTAAGTTGAGTGGGAGGTTTGCAGACTTTGGTTTGAGCCTCACTTTTATACTTCTTCTCCTCCTTTGCAGAGACAAAAATGGCCCCAGCTCAATTTGAAGGGGTTGTCTTGCTAGGTAGTCCAAGGCAGTCAATCCTCTTTTAGCAGGAGAGCAACCAGTATAGATTTCAGAGATGGTTCCAGTTCTGCCCAGTTCTTTGATCCGAGAGAACCAAAGGCATGGCATGATAGCGTTTCTTTTGTAGCTGATTTAGCAGATCCAGTCCTGCGGAAGTAGTTTGGATAGACCCAAGTGCTACAACAGACTGTACAAAAAAAGGAAATGCTGGTTTTGGAATGATTTAATCCCTTCAAAAAAAAAACCCAAAACCTTTTCTCCCCAACGCAGAACTAAACCCAAACCTTTCAGAATCCTCTGTGAAAGAGGAACTGGAGGGGTTTTGTCTGGGGGGGCAGGCGGGGTGCCCGTGTGCTGGCCTGCGTGGCATCCCGATTCAAGGCATGTTGGTTGGGTGAATGGTTGCCTGGGAGCTCTGGGACGTTGGAACTGCTGAGATGCCCCAAACTGCTCAAAATTTGTGTACTTGGAATCAGAAGCTCCCAGGGTCTCCCAGGCTTTCCGTCAGCACGCCAGGCAGGTTGCCAAGTAGCCTGAAAATTTGAGAGGCGAGTTGCCAAGCTCTTGGCTCCCTTTCAAATGGGCTGCTGAACAGCTGGGAATCTGGATGCCTGGGCTTCTCAACAGCCCACCATGATAGTTGCTGAAGAGCCAGGCAGGGAAAAAAGGCTGGAATTTGTGGCATAAACCTGTCTGCTTTCCGTCAGACCTTGGTTGAAATTGAAACAAATCTGCCAGGTATTTGAGTTTTGACAGGCTGTCCTCACGTGATAACTTTTTTTAATGTGATGACATCTAGTCATCTCTCATAACATTTTACTTTATGTGTCAAAATATTGTTTCACTGAAAATAATGTGTGTTTCAATTTCATTGCTTTAGCGTCGTTATTATTCTATGGAAATTTCTTCCAAGGGTGCTCTGCATGGATCAGTCTCTATTTTAGAGTAGCTACTGCCCAGATTTTGGATAGTGTTCTCTCTTATCTCTCTATAGTTACGTGTTACGTGGAGCAGACAGGATGCTTGTATCAAAATCTGGCTGAGTTAGTCTGTTGTTTGATCAGTAAAAGTTCATTACTGTATTTTTCTTGTAAGAAGAATCAGAGAAACTTAAGGGGCCAGCTGGCCTGATTCACGTGTACCTTGCTGGGGACATAACCTAGAACGGGAAAAAAGGAGAGGAAGCTTCCAGTTTGTACAAGACTGAAATCATGGGTTAGCTTGAATGTTACATAATTAAGTGCTGACATTCATCCCTCAAAATGAAGTGATTTAAATCCTAATTTTGCAAGTGCTTTCAGTCTAAACAGAGTTTTTCCTTCTTTGTTTGCAGGCCTCGGAGTAGAGGAAAAACTGCAGTGGAGGATGAAGACAGTATGGATGGTTTGGAGGCAGCAGAAACAGAAAACACTGTGGAAACAGGTACTGAGACTATAGTGCTGATGCTCTCTGGGTACTGCTTCTCTCTCAGAAACGTGTTTAGTTTTGCAGGACTTTGGTAGACAAGAAATAGTTCTTTAAATTTGTAGCACGAGATGTGCATTTGGGCAGATTTAAAAGGAAAAAAGCCTATATTTAAACCTATGTTAATTTAAAGCTATTGAAAGTATTGTTTTTAAGTAGTCTAATGGGAATGTCTTTGTAGTGTAGATATGTAGAGGTTCTTTTCTGACTTTTGCGAGGCTGTATCCAACAAAAATAAAAGCTCTGAAGTGGCAGCTGCTGTTTTTGGAATACCTGCCAAAATACACTACTACTTATTGACCTGTATCTTCAGCTAACTACAGCAGATTATATACCAAAGGGATAACCAGGATAACCAAATGCTAATGCTTCCTGCTGCTGCTCAGGAGACAGGATAAATCTCTGTTCTTGCTTTGGTAAATATTTGTTGTGGTGGTACCCAAATGCTTCAGTTACCAGAGGGAGCTCATTGTTCTGGACTGAGTACTGTTGAAACAGTTTGTGATTTCTGTTCTGGCAGTTTAGGAGCCTAAAGAGACAAACAGATGAGCCAACACACGAGATAAAGGCCATGGTGAAGAACTGTCATCTCCTTGCCAGGCACATGTCTCTGGCCATTTGCCTGTTTTTAACCAGGGACCGAGTGTAGAATGATGAAACCCACCGGGAAGGATGATGCCGTGGCCACTTGGCAGAAGTTTGTTGGTTTGACAGAAATAAGCCTTGAAAGTGCATTGGGACATAAGGGTTTATAAATTTACTTAGGTGGCCCTGTGTGTGTAACGAGAGAAGTGGAAGGAAGCTCAGAGATGCAAACAGCAGAAGCTGGTGGTCAGGGCAGAAATGGCGTGGGAGTGCCAGCTGAGTTAAGGGAGTTGCCCAGTTCCTCTCAAAAGCTGCTGAGTGGAGGGGGTAAAGTGGTGAGGTCCTTAAAGATGAAGACAAGGATCTGTGCTTAGTGTAGATGTATAGGGAAAACAAGTAGAGGGCCTGAAAAGAGCCATTTTTGCAGCAGCATTTTTCATGGGCCACGCAGGAGCGTGGCTGCTGTGGTGAAAGCCACAGAGGAGGAGGCTGAAATCCTCCTGAGGATGGGCTTTGTGTGTGCTGGGTGCTTGCTTCCTGCTTGCTAGATGCGGAATGATGCTGAGAAGGCTTCATGCTTCTGACTTGAGGCTTTGAGGAGTGTCAGGACTGTTTAGTCACAACTTCTGTTGAATTTAAGTGTTAATGGCATGTAGAGGGAGTCTAGATTAAAGCTTAATACAAAGATGTTTCATTGTTTTATTCTGTCCATTGTTTTTCTGCCCCTGCTAATAAACTGCTGGTGGTAGTGAACTTGGGTGCTCTTTTGCAGCTTCTACAAGTGGGCAATTAGTTAATAAACTTGGAAGTGAAAAAGTTGGAGCAGGTATTTGTGTGTAGAAAAACAGAGAAGGGAGAAGGAAGACTAATTTTAATTCTATTATTGTTATTACTCTTCCTATCCTACATGGTAGATGCAGTCTTATGGAAATCAGCAAAGGGGACAGAAAGTGTGATTATAAGTGATAAGTTTGATAAATTTCAAATATGTTTCAATAAAAGAAAAAAAAAAAAAACCCAAAAAGAAATTAAAGGTTAACAACCGGTGCACTGCTGTATAGGGAATTCAGTGTATAGCTGTATTTTTTTTGCTTTTGTAGTTATTAACAAAGTTCCTCAACAGAGATCTGAGAGCAGTTTCTGCTCCAGAAGAGAGAGGGACACAGATCATTATTTTTAAGGCTCTGAGAGTGCATATAGATAAGTCTCTCCATTATCTTTTATCCAAATAATCTTGAGTGTTAAGAGGGGGCTGATGACCATTTCTAAAGGTGTGGACAGTAGGAGCACTGTGCTGGAAATCCCAATGGACCAAGGCTCCACTGGGTCTGCTGCTGGAAGTGAGGCACCATCACTTCAGTGCTGAACCCAGGATGGATTTGAAGACTGTATTCTCCACTGAAAAGATGCCTAGTGAAAATATATAGGTCTGAAATTCCCATTTTTGCAGGGGAACCAAAATAGACTTGAAAGAGCATTATCATGTTGAGCAGTTTGATAGAGACAGAATCGCAATTATGTTATTTTAAAAGTTGGGCACCGTGTGACTTGCTAGAGGTTTAATCATATTACCTGAAAAGGCTGCTGCCTCAAACTTGTTCTAAGCACTTACCTGTGTTAGTACAGAAGTGTGGAAGAAGGAATAATCCCGGTTTGTTGCTCTGTTTAAAACTGTGTTAATTAAATTGAAGAGTGTTTGTGTACTAGTTTATTAATTTCTACTTCGACTAAAAAGGTTTTTGTTTTCTCTTCTTGCAAATAATGCTGTTGCCAACAATTTTTTGCAGTAGTTGGCAAACCAAACCGCAATATAGTAATATTACCAAACTTGTAAAGAAATGCCTAAAGATCTTGACATGTGATTTGTGACATATTTTGAGTCTCTGTGTTCCTAGCTTCTTTTGCATTGTTTGATTCATATGTTGAGAATAATCAGGAATTCTTTTACTGTGTGAGTTTGGGTTTTTGCGATTGTTTCTCTTTTGTTTTATTTATGGAGTCTTGCATTACTAGTGCCCTTTTGTGAATTAATTAAGTTTCATAAAATGAGAGAAGTCCATGTTATTAATGTTGTGTTCAGTATAATGGGCTCTGCTTTTAGGGAAGAGAGCAATGTAGGAGAAATGAGAACCCCCCTCCCAGGGAGGGAAAAAAGATATCCCCCATATAATCTCACCTTGGATAAAGAAATGTTTGGTAGCTGTCAAATCTTTCATGGGGAGGAAAAGCGAGGGGTGTGCAAGTACCAAACATTATTTCCATTTGTAATGTTAACACAAATGTTCGTTTTTAAAAAAAAAAGACAAAAATTCTTCCCAAAGGGGTTCTTTTGCAATGCTGAGGCACAGTCGTTTTAATTGCAGTTCGGGAAACAAGTTACTGCCCTTCCCAAAATTCTGTAATCTCACATGTGAAAGGAGGCAGAGTTGGAAGCAGAGCAGGGTGAGCCGTGTGCTGCTCTGATCAGTTCAGTATGGCTGCTTCTCCCTGCCAACTGCAGCGATTCCTGAGCCCTGTCCCTTTCCTGCCAAGTACTAAGTTCACTTTGGTATAGATGAATTCTTAAGGACGGAAAGAGAGGAGGAGGGATTTGGAATTGGAGTAAGGAAATTCTGGAATTTGGAAAAAACTATCTGTTTGGAGCTAAGTAAACTTTTTCCTGAAAAAAGGGTGTTGACAACTGCTTCTACTGAATCAATAGATTTTCAGCTTCTTGTAAACCTCAGGACAGACTCCTTTCATTTACCCACCAGCCCTGTCTCTCTTGCTGCTCCTTTGGCTCCTCACTTAATGTCTGTTCTGCTTTTCAGCTTAGCATTGGTCTTTCCAGCTGTCTGCTCCTTCATTTTTCTTCACTGTGGTTCCCCCAGTGATGTTGCGCTGGTATTTCTCTCTCCAGCTGATGTTGTGGTTACCCATTCTTTCCATCATTTTGGCACCACAGCATTGTAGCCTGGTTAAGGATGGCTGGGACCTCTGGGGATCATTTGCTCCACACCCCTGCTCAAGCAGGGTCACCTAGAGCTGGCTGTCCAGGACCATGTCCAGCCAGCTTTTATCTCCAAGGATTGAGGCTCCTCGACCTGCCTGGACAATCCGTGCCAGTGCTCAGGCACCCTCACAGTAAAAAAGGGTTTTGTGATGTTCAGAGAGAGCCTCCCGTGGTTTTGTTTGTGTCTGTTGCCTCTGTCCCTGTCGAGACCTTCCAGCTGCCAACACCTTCTACCTTTCTGGTTATCAGTAAAATCCTGTTTGCTGCAGAATAATGTGTTCCCCTCTGGATCCTCTTGTGCTGCTCCTAGAGAGAAGAGCAGTTTTCTTCTGATGAGCGAGTTCCTAGTGGCCAAGAGAATCCAAACCAGAAAATTCTGGAAAGCATGTGGCTTTGTGCACAGGGGTATATGCAAATATACAACTGCTAATCCAGAGAAAGAAATAATACACCAAATAGCTCCTGATATGCTTTCTGTAGGTTTGGTAGCCCTTTTGCTACGAATGAAGACTTGGCTTCTGCTTCTTTTCCCTATCTTCTGTTAGTTTCAGCAAGTTTCTGTACTTGATATTTTCTTGGCTCTGCATTTAAGTTGAAACTGAATTCTGTGTGTTAATTATCTGATTATTCCCTTCTTTTTTTTTTTTTTTTGGAGAGCACTTGTGAAATATCCCAACTCATCCTGGAGTCTGTAATTCTTCCTGTCTGCGTCCCATAAAAATGTTGAGATTCAGATCCTGATCTGGAAGACATGCAATAAAATAAGATTATTTGAACTGCTGAGTCTCTTGGGAAATTAATAGTAAATCCATCAGGTATTCTGTTTACTATCCATACACTATCCATACCATGTCAACCAGCTCTTAGAGCAATACTTTCCACCGGACCCTCAACTCCCCATGGTGTTCAGAGGCTTCAGAATTGATAATAGATAAAGGAGCCTGGATGATTTTATCAACCAATAGCTCCTTATCTTCATTATTGTTGTTAGTAATATTTTTATCAGACCCTGTGACGTTGCCTAGCCAGTTGATTTCTCGTTGGACTTCAGATTAACTTCCTGAAGATAAAGCTTCCTCTGACCAGCCTCATTCGTCTCTGGGCAAAGCACTGAAGAACCAGAAACAAACACTTCTCAGTGGAGGAAAGTTATTCATGAAGAAGTTGCCAGGGAATTTTGGACTAATTCGGAATCTCATCAGCTTTGAAGCAGCCTGAAAAGCATTTTTCTAGAGAAAAAATTTTCTGCAATATCCTGCTTGTTAAAGGAAACGTGGACATCCTTTGCAATTACATGAATCATCCAGAGTAGAGCCTCTCATTGAGGCTAAGTAAAACACACCTGAGAGCAAGTCCTGGTTTGGGTGAATCGATGGCAAAAGCTCTTGGCAATGTGTTAATACCAAAGTAGTTTTGAAATCCAGGCAGATACTTTGGCCACTTACCACCCATCCCTTCTAAAATTAATGAAAAGAAGCATTAACACCACTGAGGGCTTGCTTTTAGATTAAACTTGGCCTTATATGTTTGTGGCAAATATGTGCTTAGAAATGCACTTACGTATTTTTAAGGCAATTAATATTCTATGTACTCATTAGAAAAGGAGTAATTTCTTCTTTCTTATGCTGCTGACTCCTCCCTGCTCAGCCACTGAAAAAATTAGCAGAACTGAAGCATGTTGTTGTAATTATTATAAGCATCTTATTATTTTTGCTTTATATTCTGGTAATTTGTTTGTAATGAGGAAAGCAAACATGAGAGGAAGTTATTTGATATTTGCATTTAAACCATTACAGGCTTACTCAATAATACCATTTATCATCATGCACACTTAAAATGGGCCATTTAGAAAAATCTGATTTTTTTGCCTTCTGACCGCTATCTCTGTCTCAGGTGTTTTGAGAGCTGGTGGAATCTGTTACTTCCAGATGAATTTTAACTTTGCTGAGTTTTTCATTCTGGAGGTTATTTCTGAAATGCAACTTCTTTNTTTTTTTTTTTTTGCTTATTTATTCAACGGGGCTTTTGCAGTTTTGGTATCAAACTATGCTTTGTTAAACATAATCCAGCAGGTTTTGGAAGTTTTCAAAGACCAAGAATATTCCGCTTTTCTATTACCTTGATGCTTAACTCTGCTGCTGTGTCATTAGAGATGTGGTGGAAGAATCTGCATGGCCATTACCAGTCAAATACATTGAAATAGTAGCATATGCTTTGTGTGCTAAATGCTCTTCTCCTCACTGGAAAAAGGGCTGCTCTGTGTATATTTTAGTTCATAGAGTCACAGAATGGTTTGGGTTGTAAAGGACCTTCAAAATAATCTTGTTACATCCCTTCTGCCATGAGCAGGAACCACTTGCTAATTCTGTGGACCCGTCTTAATTTTTGTTGTAGTAATGCTGTGTTGAGGCTGACTCTTCAATTTGGTAAAAGAAATAGAAGAGAAATTCTGCTGATAAATTAAAATCACAGGGTAAACCAGGCTGGTGTTGGAGTCCCACAAACACCTACCCTGGTAGCACTTTTCTAGGTCGGGTTCAAAGGGAGAGAAAGTAGTGGGTAAAATGAACTTATCTAGGATAATAAAAAAGGTACCCATTTGCAGGGCATTGAAGAGTGACCATAGAAAATTAAATGGCTCTTAATTCAGTAGTGGTTCATGTAAAAGAACATGCAGGGCAGAATTACCATCCTGCATTTATATAAACAAAAATCACTCTCAAATAGCTTTTGCTACCTGAGCAAGTGGTGCTTCAGTTCTTCTGAGAATTGCAGAAGCTTTCATAAGTCAAAGAGAGAAACAAATTCTAGGAATTACTGGCAAAGGGATAAGCGGAATAAAGCGTCAGTGAGGGGTTTTTTCTTTTTGCTGTTGCTTTATAAATCCTTGGCATGTTAAATGCCACGTGCAGTTCTGCTTCCCCTTCTCCAAAAGGATGAGCTGTAATTGGGAAAGTACAGGAAAGGCCAACGACTATGACAAGAAGTAAGTAATAGCTTCTGTGTGGGGATCAGTTAAGGTAAAATCCGAAGTGATTTCACTGAGGAGAAATGTAATAGGGTGCAAAAAATGATGAGTGCTATGGAGAAAATGAACAGGGCACGGTGATGGATTTTGTTGTGCAACACAAAAATTAGGGGACATCGGGTCATGTTCAGAGAGTACAAAGGCAGGTGCATTTGCACTCAGCATCTACTGCGATTACGGAATTCATTGTTACTGGATGCTTTGGGCATGAACAACTTGATATGAGTTTCAAAAAGACCTAAGCAAATTAGTGGCAAAATAATCAGATGAGTGCTGTTGAATACCACTCCTAGCTTAGGGAGTTCCTCAGTCACGGAGGTTCCATGTTATGATTATCCATAATAGGGTGTCATGCTTTTAGGGTGACCAAAACTACAGTTTAAATGGTCCTACATTGAGAATCTTGTTTTTGTTTTATGACTAGTACAAAATTTGCAGTTATTTTCTGTATGAAAAGTATTTAAGAGTTAAGAGCTCATTTGAATGAAAAGTATCAAAGTACACAGTGGAATGTACAAAACAAGAATAACTGCAGGTTTTCTTCTCATTTCCATCTAACACCTGTTGCAGTAAGTAAATCAGAGAATTATAGAGTGGTTGGGGTTGGAAGGGACATTAAAGATGATCCAGTTCCAACCCCCTGCCATGGACAGGGACACCTTCCCCTAGCCCACGTTTCTTAGAGCCCCATCCAACCCAGCATTGAGCTCTTCCAGGGATGGGGCATCCACAGCTCCTCTGGGCAACCTGTGCCAGGGTCTCACCACCCTCACAGGGAAGAATTTCTTTCTAATAGTTAATCTAAAACTGCCGTCTTTCAGGTTGCTGTAAAAGATTTCTGCACCTAAGAGATCTCTGCACATGACTTCCTCAGACACTGGCAGGACAGGTGATATTTCTATCACATTGTGTCCAGAGCAGTAACAGAATTAGGAGCTCTGAGTAGTGGAAACTTGTTTTGTTCCTAAATTGGGACAGTGAACGAAACTTTGTCATTGTAGTACTGGACAGTGTTGTGGTCTGTCCCAGCTGTTGGCTGAGTACCATGCAGGTGCTCCCTCAGTCCCTGCCCTGGTGGGATAGGGGGGAGAACTGGAAAAAGGTAAAACCCCTGGGCTGAGATAAGAACAGTGGTGAGCCCCTGACACAGTTTCCCAGAAAAGCTGTGACTGTCACATCCCCAGAAGTGTTCAAGGCTGGGTTGGATGGGGCTCTGAGCAACCCGGTCTAGGGGAAGGTGTCCCTGCCCATGGAAGTGGATGATCTTTAAGGTCCCTTTCAACCCAAACCATCCTGTGATGTACTGGGCATGGTGTTCCATGGTGTGGAGTATCCCTCTGGCCAGCTGGGGTCAGCTGTCCTGGCCATGCTGCCTCCCAGCTCCTTGTGCACCTGTTTGCTGGCAGAGCATGGGAAACTGAAGAGTCCTTGCTTTAGAGTAATCATTGCTTAGCAAACACTAAAACATCCGTATGTTACCAACGTTAATCTCATCCTAAATCCAAAACACAGCACTGTACCCAGTACTAAAAAAAAAAATTACTATGCTAGCCAAAACCAGGACAGGTAGGCATTTTAAGTTCATAGTTTGCATTCCCTCATTAAGGTTTCTTTTCATACTGTTGCTTTACTGACCTGGTTTTTATCTGTCGAAATTACTGAAGCGTTTTGGTGTTGTTTGTAGTTCTGCAGACCCCTTTGAGGCTGTGTAAAGCACCATTGGCTGTTTCCTGACACGGCACTACCCCTTCCTTGTGCAAAAATAACTGTTGCGTCTGCCTTTAAAACTTGTAACTCCCTCTTGCAGAACATCTTGGTAAGCAACAGCTGAGACCCCTGGGATGTCCCTCCTGTGTTTGGTGATCTTGGTATTTTCCAGCCTGCAACACTTTCTGTTCTTAGTGAAAGTTTTGGAAGCTCATGACGTGTGCTTCATTCTCTGCCAAATCAGTAGGTCTGACAATAAAGTGGTTAAACGGTCAACCTGCTGCATCTAAACAGCAGTAGAATATTAATTTTATGTTTATGACAGCTCTTCGGGTTGTTTTGTTGTTTTTTTTCTTCAGTGTCACTTTATAATGACTCTTATAAGATGTTGCAGATTTTTTTTCTGGTAGAACTCTTGCAGTATTTTTAGGTTTTGACTTGACAGGTAGTTTCTGAGTATTTAAAAGGAAACCTTTTGGATTTGCTGGTGTCTTTTCTTTGCCTGATTGCCACAGCAGAGCCCACACATACGTCTCCTTATTTTGCTTTATGTTTACCCAAGTAGCTTGCAGAGCAGGGCCTTGTGATTGCTAGAAAACAGAAAAGGATTGTTTGTAACAAAAGAACATTTTAGATCTTAAGTCGATGTTGCTTCATCACATCCCCAAAGAAAGCTGTGATCGTGTAATAAAATCCCGGCCATCCCCAGTCCACGCCTTTCCACCAGCAGGGATGGCTGTGATGCTATGCAAGGGAACCCCTGCCACAGGGGAGGCTTACAAAAAACAGGGCTTCCCCCGTGAGTGTGCATGTCCCATGTGTGTCTCACATGGGGAGAGGTTTCCAAGGGGTCTGAAGACAGAGCAGGAAAACAGGAAATTATCAACACAATTATTACTCAGAATGTTGTAAATCTCTACATAAGACATGTAAGTAAGGAGACCAGCTACTGTTAGGAAGGTGGGTAGTCCACATAATCAACTGAGGGTGCTATGTGCTGTTTGTTATTTTCTTTGAGTGTTCTCTGCATTCTCCTCTATAGAGGGGAATAAAAATAATGAGAGAAGTTTTTGAACCTCTGTAAAGTGTTTTTTTTGTCATTTGAAAAAATCCAAATTACAACTTAAATCGTATGAAACCTAAGTATCGTCTTTTCATCACTGTATACGGATTACTGAAGCAAATGTGATGGAAGTGTTAATTAAAAGAGAAATCTAATACATATGCTGTAAATCTTACCGGTCCCAGTGACTTCCTGCATATCTGTCCCTTGTCAGTGATAGGCAATTTAATTTTTTTCCCTAGTATTTCATATCTTCGTCCTTGGAGATGCTCAAAAACCATCTGGGCAGCTGGCTCTGGTGGCCCTGCTTGAGCAGGGGTTTGTACAAGGTGGCTCTGGGCTGCCTTCCAGCCTCAACCAGATGTGATTCTGCGAGTTCCCCAAGTTGTAAAGCGTGTGGAGGTCTCAACCCATTTGATGGCCCAAATGGACAGGAACTTTAGTCCTTGTACTTTTGGGGAATTTCTTTTCATAAGAAAAGAAGGCTTTTGTGTCCTCACCAGCCAGGTGAGAAGAACCATGAATAAATATAATTGTCTTCTAATAATATATTTTTTTTTTAAGTGCAGTGTTCCCTAGTGTTTTCCTAAGTTTTAGTAAAGGATAGTGACATTAGAAAATAGCCAAGAGACATTGGAGACTTGTACAATTAAGTTTTTTGAATCTCAGTCTCCCCGTTAACTCACTATACATAGGCAAGACCTTCATTGTGCCAGAAACAATCATGAAGAGAGGACGAATAAAAAAGAAATAAAGCCTTATTTCTGAATCTGCAAATGAGCTGCACATTTATTAATCATCCATGTATCCTTCATTCCCGGTAGCTTCAAAGTAGAATGCCATAACCAAATCTGATGGCGTTCATTAAACGTATTGTGCCAGGTGCTTCCAAGAACATCTCTGAGGTGTATCTGAGATGTCCCTTTGCCAGGCCAGTGCTGGGATCCATCTCCTAGGAATTGGACTCATGAAATGCAGTGCTCCTGTTCTTCCTTAATGTTCTGCAGGAAAACTTTCACTAAGTTTTGTTCACAACTAACACACGCTACTTTCATGCTGTTTAGTGAGTGCCGTGTTTTCAGTCTTCCAACGGCATATTGAGGCACAGTTTGCTTTATTGCAGAGACAGCAACTGAGATGTTGTTTGTCTCATTTAGTATAATTTGGGTCCCTCCTTCTCTAGAGAAGCAAACAGGAGGGGAAAAGCACCATAAGGATGTAAGCTCGTATAGTTGTCATGTGTAGTGAAACAATCTGTGTGTTCTCAGGCAGTCCAGAGTTCCTGGGAGTGAGTGAGTGCCCCTGAACTTTGCCTTCCCAGTGTGCTGGGTGCCCAGTAATGGTAATGAGCTGAAAGCTGGCAGAGAGTAAATGGCTTTTATTTGATTGAAAGTTTCAGCAGGCGCACAATGAAGCAGAGTTCCTTTTGCACAGTTTAACTAGGTTAAAGAAAGTCGCCAAGATGGATCAGAGCAAGGCCAGGGTTTCCGGTGGTCTTCCTGGAGCGCTTCAGGCGTGGTTGTCCTGGGCTGTGTTGTGGGTTTTGTTTTGAGTGCTTTGGCGTCTGCCTGTCTTCTAGGTGTTTATGTTTTGCTCTCTTCATTGAGGTTGCATTTAGAAATTTGGGGGTTACTGGCACAAGATTGTCCTTTGGATCCAGCATACTTGGAAATGCACCGCAGACCATTACGAATGGCTCTGCTGGACGCTGCCTGTTTCAGGACTCCTCATCCAGGAAACATCCAGGGATATTTGTTCAGATGTGCCAAAAACTGAGGGTGTGGGGTTTTGGTTTATTTTGTTTTATCTTCTGTACAGAGCCATTTACTATTACAAAGGGATGTGTTCCCAAGAGGGTATTTATTTGGTATCAAATCATCATCCAGCATGTTTTTTCAGAATAGGTTGGTGAAAGGAGTTTAACACGAGCCATTTGGGTTTTGGACAGGTAGTCACTTTTCAACGTTTCAGATGTCCAAAAAACATTTCAGATGTTACTGAGTAGTTTAACTGAAATAGGAGAAGCAGTTTCAATTTACACCAGCTCAGATAAATACTTGGAACACCCAGTCATGAACAGGATTTTTTTTTTTTTGCCTTAATTTTGTGTTTCTCTTCGATATGGTTTAGAGATGTTCGCTGAGTGTTTTAAATGTTATACATTGTCTTCCTAAAGGAGTTCACTTTAGGTTAAAGAATAATCTTACTTCAATCTCTGTGCATGAAACAAGACAGATTTCCCGTTTTCCATGTGCTGTAGCAGGCATATGATATCAGTATTTCAGACCAAGCTGCGCAGTTTTACGTTCTGAGAATTTTCCTCTCTTGTCTTGGTTTTATTTATAAGATTGAAGCTTGTAGCAGGTTTTTGTGCATGCCCACCCATGTCGCAGATTCTTCTACCCAGTCATTTCTCCCACTTGTCATTTATCCTTTGCAATATTTAATTATATTTTGACATGTTGTACATTAATTTTTTAAAAAAAGTGAGTGTATCTTCTGCTGAAATTTTCTAAATAATCTGCTGCTTTACTCTAACTGGACTTCTTTGCAAGAGATGTATGTACTGGCCTCTGAGTTCAACCCCATGTTCACTGGAAGTTTTAAAACTCCTCTGGCACTGCTGTGAGACAGATGCAGCAGCCATGGACACAGGCAGGATGAGGCACATGTATCTTAAGGTGGCTACGCCAAAGCACATCCGTCAGAGTCCTATGGTTTTTATGTTGCTTAGGTTTCAAAATCAAAGTATGGAGAAGTGAAGAAACACCAGATTCTGTTGCTGTACAGCCTTGACCCTTGTTCCTGTGCATTCTGGTGCACTTGGAACAGCACATTGCCATGTCCTTCTGATAAATCCCTGACTCACTCTGAGCTAAGGGGGAAGTGATTGGGAAGAGGATTTAAAGTTGCACAGACAGTGGCAACTTTGTGTTTCATGTTCCAGAGCAAAACCAAACTTTCTGGTCAAATAGAGCATTGTCAGCTATAGATGTATATATTTTTCTGTCTAACAGCTAGGGTAATGCTAAAAAATTTATGTTCCCTCAGTTCAGAATGAAGTTTAAGCTGGCATAAACCATGTCCTTCATTCCTTCACCTCCTCAACCCAGTGCCAGCATAGTTAGCGTAACCAGGAATGAATTTGTGCACGGAATTGAACAAAGTTAAAGGTAACGGGAGGAAGAAAGGTTTAATATACCCCAGATTAGCATGCCCGCTGTGGTGTTTGTTCAGGGCTGACACAGCGGGTGCATGAGAGGAGATGTGGGGAGAACAGGAATGTCTGTAACTCCAACCTTGTATGAAAAGTTTGTCACTGAACAGCTCTCCCCTTGCCCCCTTCCTCGTTGCTATTGAACAGCTTTAGTTCACGATGGCCCTTGGTGCTACGGAAATAATGTTGTAAGCATCCAGTCTCATTTTTTAGCTGGAAGTGGTAACTCC
Source organism: Mohoua ochrocephala (assembly GCA_013398855.1). Taxonomy (NCBI): domain Eukaryota; kingdom Metazoa; phylum Chordata; class Aves; order Passeriformes; family Acanthizidae; genus Mohoua; species Mohoua ochrocephala. Next base: position 44,116 of record VZTA01014276.1, on the reverse strand, counting down.
TGCTCTTTTAATATTGTTGTGTGGCAGAAGATATTTACATGGGTTAACCTGTCTATAAATAAGATGGATGTTTGCAGCACAAGGGAAAGCTTAAAGATGCAGATAAAATGCTAATTTTTTTTTCGTATTTTTTTACCCAGAAGTCAAAGAGCAGTCTGCAGAAGAGGATGCCCAGACGGAAGTGGAGAGCACCAAGCAGCTAACACCAGTCCTTCAGCACTCCGTGTCCGAGGAGTCCGCGAGCTCCACCGCCTCCGTGGGTGTGGAAGCCAAAACCAGGTGAGTGAGAGAGCGAGGAGGAGGCGGCTGCTGAGTCAGGGGCAGGGCTGGGGCTCGGCTCTGGGGTGCAGAGTGCTCGGGGCGCAGGGCTGGGGCTCGCTGCCTCTGCTTTGAAGTGCCTGGGACTGGTGCCTTAATTGGCGCACGGGGAGATCAAGGTGAAGAGCACGTTCCATGAGTGCTGTCCTCAGACTGCTCTGGGAAACCTTGAGTTACAGCATATTAACTGGGTAAATTAAAAGAGGCGTAAGTGATAGGAGATAAAATGTGATTACTGAAGCTTTCCTGCTGTGTCGGAAATGGTGTATTAGCAAATTTATATAAAGTTATTTTTGATGTTTCAGCTTGTATGAGTGTATTTTCAGGAACAAAGTAAACCAAATCTCTTGTCATACTTACTGTGTTCTTCCTTATTTTGGAATTCATAACAGAGAAAATAACATTTGTATTTCTTAACTTTTTATTAATACAAATTAGCCTAAAAGCAGTGAAAGTATTAATTATGTTATATGAGGGAAACCGGAACACGCTGTCTGTGATCACCGTTGAAATGGTGTCACAGAATTCTAGCAGAGCTTCTCTGGTGAAGCTCTGATAACAGTTTCTAACCCAGAAGCAGGTCTCTCCTGCTGCAGAAAGTGCTGTTACCAGCTACCAGACAGTTACAGGTGTAATTATATTTTGACAGCCTCGGAGAGAATTGTCGTCATCGTTTTTCTTCCTCCTAATCCAACACAGAGCGTATTTTCCATGCACAAAAAATTACTTAATCTACGTGATGCATATATAATTTCATGTTTTATATGCTCGCTAACTTCTTAGATTCCAAGAACTGCTTTCCTTCTTACGGAAAATTTCAGTTAAATAGTTCCTGTGCGTATACCTGAGTGAAATACACAAAAATTTCTGTTCTTGATGGAATTTCCCAAGGCTGAGATTAAATTGTACTAAATATGTAGAGCAACTTGAATTGACCAGCTGCTTTGCTTCATTATTTGACCCTGTTTTGGATCATTTGCAAAGATTTTAGTGCTGTTTTATCCGCTCTCTGTTCTTCTCAAGGTTACTTTTTTGCTGTTATCGTGAATATTTGATTACAGCACTTTGCATAGCCATCAACTTGTTTCTTAAGAGCCGGACAACAGTCTCCTGAAAAAACTTTGGCCTGGTTCTGAGCCAGCCCTTATTTGCCCTCAACTTATTCTTCCTTCCAACTGAAAGTGTTGACTTTGATCAGTCAGGATGGAATGGCTATTATGTGCTCATTGCTTTGGCTGATCAAAGCATTAAAAAGCGGAGTACTATTAATTTTTAATTAAAATAATAGTGATCAGACTATGTCTCTGACATTTTGGAAAGAAATGTATCGAGGAGATGTGAAACCGTTAATTGGGAATCTGAGGTTTCTCTGACCCCAGATAATTTTGATTTCAAACGTAGATGCAGAATAGGAGTTAGTTGCAGAAGTCATTAATGTCCTCATAACGGTGTGGGGGGAAAACCCAAATGTCAGCGTTTCTGTGGAAGTGAGTCTTGAAAAAAGCCTCTTCTGATCTGTGACTTTTGATTAATCCTTTGTGTCCCTGTCTGTGGAGTGCTGCCACTGACGTTGTGTCATGGAGGGGTTGGAAGGCTGAATTCTGGGGGCTTGACTCCGTTTTCTTAGGAGAAAATGCAGCGTGTGAAATAACAGACACTGCTGATGGTTGTGTAATGATTGGAGGAAATGTATCAAGATTTAGGCTAAAGTGTGACTCCACAGCGCCTTAAAACTGTGACTTGGGGAAGTAGTTTTGAAGCTGATTTCCAAATAATTCATACTCATCAGCTTCATCTCTTTCTTGGTAAGCTTTTCTGTTTCTGTTTTATAATATAAGTAACTTTCACTTTCTAATAAAATGGAAGTGTTTGTAGATTTAGAAATAGCTTCAGGTATGTGAGCCATAGGAGAATTATGAGAGTGTATTAGAACAGACAGAGCAGAAATCACTTAGAAGACAGAAAAGAACCCAAGCCTCCACGAGAAGTAGATGTAGGTGTAGGTGGAGCTACTTTTGCATTGCTTTTTTCAGAGTTGAGTATAAGACATTGAGTATAATGCTGTGTTTCTGTCTTTGGTAGTGAAGATAAAGGAATTAGAGAAGCACAGGACACAGGGCATATAAAATAAAGTCTTTTCCATGAAAAAATGAAATAATTTGCTACTGAAAACCAGTGATTTTAACCTAGTAGGAGATGGCAAAACTAGGATGGGGATTTCAGTAGCTGAGAGATTAGCCAGAGCTTGGCTTGTGTGGTATTTTTCTCTGGATCCTTCCCGAGACTGCGGCTAAATAAAAACATTCAAGAGAAAGGCGAGAGAGCCTGGTAAATTTCCTTCTGAGGTGGGATATGGGAGACCAAGAGAACTACTGACAGCAAGTGGGAATGGGGGCAGGGAATTAAATAACAGATTCAGGATTAGTGCTCAGAAAGCAACGTGTTAAAACCCCATTAAAATAAAGAGAATCTGAGCCATACTGGGGTAGGGAGGCTGAAAGGGGTGAGGCGTGTGCTTGAAAGGAATGAGTGAATTATTGACCACATGTGGGGAGGGGCAATAACATCAAGCAAAGATAAACTCCCAAGCCTGGCAGTGGCAGGAGTAACCCTGCCAGCTCCTATATATCACGAGCGTCATGAGTTTTGGAGCCTTTTCCTTTGGTTGTTCCCTTTTTTCTTTTTATAAGCCTTGTGAGAAGCTTCTGTCAGGCCGGGACTTATGGCTGAGTGGAATCCAGCTCCTTCGAAAGGAATCTGCTCCCTTGGTTTGTGCTGCCTGCAGAGAGCAGGGGAAGTGCAGCCCTTGGGGAAGGCAGGGAGCCAGGAGCCGGCTGAGACTCAGAGCAGAGCCCACTTCCACCTTCCTCCTCTGTTTCCCACATTGGCAACCCCAGGCATTAAAAGCTAACGAGAATGGCCTAGAAACACAATTTCATAGAAGAACAAAACACCTTTTGATTCATTTTACTTTCTGTCTGCTCTCGGAGGCTGTGAATTGCATTAATTGCACGTTTTCAGTCCTTTTGCCATAATCGTGAAGACGGAACATTCGTAAAAAAGTAGAAGCTGAGGTTTTCACACAGCTCTTTTTGATTTTGGTACTTTGGCCTGCTTAAATATCTGCTCTTGTGAGATTGTTGCTAAAACTAAAAAAACAAAACAAAACAAAAAAAACCCCAAAACTGGCAAAACACCTTCCTGCTTTCTTGCTTCACTTGTAATTGGACAAAGCACGTAATTTTCATTCCAGACCAATTGCGCCATTCCCCCTTATTTTGCCGCTGCTGCTGCTGCTAAGATGAAGTCTGGAGTGTGGAGATGGAGGGCTTGGGTGATTTATTCCATCAAAAAGAAGTGGTTGGTGAACGTCTGTAGATTGCGTGAACAAAGAAAATAGTGAAAAAGTAGCAGTGAACTTCTTTATCTTTGTTCCTTTTTTTTATTTTATTATAAATAATCTTAAAGCACATTACAATATTTGTAACACTCAGAGCAACACTCAGTGGAAAAGGAAATTGTGGAGTGGCAGAGAGTAGACAATACAGACAAATAACATTGCAGTGATGGAAGGTAAAGCTAGATCTCTAGGCAGGAGGAAGTTAGATAAAAGATTTAATATTAATATATGTTTTAAAATACGTTAAAGTTGTAAAGTCAAGCACATATTTTGAGGAGATACCAGTATTAAGATTAATTTTGAAACGGGTTCTTTCTTTTCGTGAACATGTACTATCATACAGTTTGTAGTTTTGTGTGAATTTTTTTCTCCAAGAATTTTTTCTGCAGAGAAAGGGCCTTATGCTCAACACAGGGCATTTGAAGTCATTGCAGAGTTTTGCCTTTACACTTCCAGCTCTAGATCCATATAAGCATTTATGGGAAGTGATTTCCTCTGAAGTCAGTGATTTACATCTGGAAAGAGGACATAGCATTCCTTTGTGTTCCAAAGTGAAGTACTATTTCAGCATTATATTAATGACCAATCTAACCCAGAGTGAAATGACTGATTTGGCTAGCAGGGCACAACTAAAGACTTAAGACCACACACTGAAAAATGAGAAAAAATTCAAATATTTACTGGTTTTCCATCCTGTTTGTTCATGCATTATTAGGGAAATGGTTTCAAGAAGAATTCTGTGATGGATCATTGTTAAAGCGACTTTGCCTTGGATTTATAGGGCAGGAAGGGACCTTTGGTAATCATCTAGTTCACCTCCTTTTCCAAGGCAGTTATCTACAGCTGTCATTCCTGACACAAGCTTACGTAAACTGCTCTTAAATCTTCAATAATAAAAACTCCATATCCTCCCTAAACAGTCCCTTCCAGTCTCTTCTTTGTTTTTACTGTTGGAACCACTTTCCTCACATCTAACCCACACTCTCCTCGTTCTGGGTTTATTCCATTACTACTCGTACCATCTGCCAAGGATAATGGAGGACAGCTTTGTGCAAAAGCCTCTCAGTTTATTTCCCCAGCATGCTTTACCTCGTAACAGAAATCCCAAATTTGTTCCTACTTTCTTCGTAGATTATGTTTTCTTGAGCTCCAGTCCTCCTTACTGGTTTGAGTTTTCTCCAGATGGTCCCTGTCTTTCTCGGAGCGCAGAAGGCGTGTCACACAAATGGGGCCAAAGAAGGGTTTCACAGGCAGCTGAAATCCTGCCTTTTGCTTAGGCTGAACAATTGCCATTGTGGCCATAACGTGTTTAATGCTCCCATGTAGAACTTGTGCCTTGACACCATAATCAGTGACATTCATGACTGGGCCTTTAAGTTGCACAGACCTTTGCTCTGTGATTTAATCTGTTCTGTAGGAAGGTCCAGCCACAGAAACCAAACTTTGAAATGTCTCCTGCCCGGTGTGAGCAGGTGCTCACAGGTGCTCCGGGTTTCTGGAGTCCCACTTTTGGCCTCTGACAGACGTTCTTAGGCAGTTTTTCTGTCTCATCCCCATCCTAAGGCTGCTTGTCTCCACCTGGGTCCGTCCTGCTGCTTACAAGTGCTGCACTGGTGGGCAGCAAGCTGAGCACTGGCAGGTCAGTCTCATGCCTGGACAGATTTTCTGTCCTCTGGGAGATGGCAGTCAGACAGACAGAAGCATCCCGTGGCTGGCAGTCTGTCAGGCCATGCTGAAGGACTGGTGGCAGTGCTCAGCACAGCATGGGATGCCTGCTTTGTCAGAGATTGCACAGATACAGGATATTCACAGACAGTGGTGAGAGTCTGGGATCTTCTGTTCCAGTGTTGAGTGAAAATAGCGTTTTCTCTCATTTCTTCCAAATATCACCTCTTCCATTTTTTCTTTAGCCTCCAGCTTTCTTTACCAGTCTCTTGAGTTTTTTGGTGTTGTTGAGTCCTCATATTCCATTCTCTTCACTAATTCTAAACTGCTCATCGGTTTTAATCATTGTTTCAGGGTTCACTTAGTTGAGGTTTACTCTTGTCTCTTTGCCTGATGAGCAGTTTCCTTCCATTTCCAGTGGCTTCTAGACAGGTGTTTGTGACAAGATATTTCTTCTCACCCCTTTATCCATATTCTTGTTCATTTTCCTCGTCAGCTGTGACTGTGTTCTTGCTTCCTTTGGCTGTGTGATCTGTGTTATTTCCCACAGTCAGTAGTCCTGTTTCTGCAGCACCTTCCATTTCCCCCACACAGCAAACTCTGTGTTGTGCCCTGCATTCCTTCCTTGCTTCCATACCACAGCCGATTGAAGGTACAAGCAATTTAAATGGTAAAATCTGGACTCACAGCACCCCAGAGCTGGAGTTGCAGAGATGATCCCTGTGAGTGTCTCTGACCTTTGCCAGAAGGGTGTTCATTCACAGGGAATGGATGGTGCATATGGAGTTTGCTTTCACGTAGGGACTGAGAGAGACTGGAGTGTGCTTAGCGAAAAGAGAATTTTTGTGCTTGGAGCTTCCATGTCCTAAAGCTCTGCTTGAGCACATGGGATCTGCTTGGTGAGGTTAGAAGCATTTAGAGAAATGAGTTTGGACTAATTTATATAGGGTTACAGAAAGTGTATCTGTAACTTCAAAAATTAATATAGTAAAACTTAAAATGTTTCACAGAACAACAGAAGGGTTGATCAAAGGTCTGAAGTAGATTCCAGTTAAACAATTGAGGACCCTTCAGTCTGTAAAAGATGTTGGAGAAGGAAGATAAGGAGCTTCAGAATCATGGGTGGCACGGAGAAGGTGGCTGTATCCTGACTGTTCAGTTCTTTTAATGCAAGAAACTGAGGGTCATCCAGTGAAACTTTTAAGGGTTAGATGCAAAGTAAAAGGAAGTGATTCTTTGTACAGCAGAGAGTTGTCTAGAGTGACACTGAAATCCTTGGCAAAGGATGTGGTTTGCTGAAACTTTAGGTGTGGTCAAGAGCAGACTGGGCAAGTTCATGAAAAAGAAACTGAGAACGAGTGTGCAGGAATCACAGCTGACACAGGGAGGCCCTGAACTGAACATACTCGGGGGCATGGGTAATGCCATGTCTGCCTCCTCTTTAATATCCCTGTGCCTCTGCTTATCCAGCTTAGATGAAGCTTTCTTGAAAAACTGCTGTTTAAAGCCAGCTTGGCAAATGGTAAATATCACTAATTTTCGGATAATAAGACCCTACTTGGTGTTTTTATGAAGTTGCCTCCAAGAGATGCTGGCACCTCTGTGCGAGTTGGGCGTGACTGTGGCTGCCCCATCCCTGGAAGTGTTCAAGGCCGGGCTGGGTGGGGCTTGGAGCAACCTGGTCTAGTGGAAGGTCTCCCTGCCCTAGCAGGAGGGTTGGAACTGGATGATCTTTAAGGTCCCTGCAACCCAAACCGTTCTGTGTATTATGTTTTAATTACCAAGAGAGAGAATTTGGCTTACACAGACAATCCTTTCTGGGCGCACAGATGCATACTGAAGGTTGAAGCCACAGGACTTTTTATTGTTTGACTTTTATCGCCCAGAGGTTAAGATTCCTCTCAGAATTGCATGAATTGCCACCTTTCAGGTACGCTCACAGTTGCCTTCTGTATGGGATTGTTTTTTGAGAGTATGAGTCAGTTCAGATGGGCATTAAAGAATGCTCTAGAGGGCCTTAGAGTAGACCTCTAAATTCACTTTATTCAGCATTGGCATTCTGGTAACTCCTCTTGCATTTAGGGTATGTTATACCCTAACTGAGCTTTAAATATTTGTTTAAATTAAAGCCGACACAATTAATGGTGAATAAGAGCATATTTTCTAAATTTCAAAATGTCAGTAAGATGTGTTGCTTTGATTGTGTTTGGAGGGTAATGTTTTCTTTCTTTCAGATGAGAAGAGTATCATTAAGTTGATTATATGGCTGTAGAACTCCAACTGTGCTGTTTGAAGAAATTGGAAAGCAGTTATTGTCTAATGCAGTTTAATTGCTCTGTATAAACTTCTAAAATTCTTCACCTGAAGTTCATAGGAACTCTGTCCCGCCTCCTTTTTTTAAAAGAATTGTGCTGCATAAGCTAAATACTTATTTCAAACCCAAATCTCTATAATAGCATAATAGTGTCAAACCACAGTGTCAAGTTGTTCTGTGATTCATTTACCTATTAGGAGAGGAGATTGTGTGTCAAATGCTTAAATACAGCTTTTAGCTGAGAGATTTTTGCTTCTTTCTCTTTGTGGTATCTCCATTTGCCCTTTCCATCTTTGTCTGTCCTTAGTATCCTTCATTCAGAAGGGTTATTTATTGGGTTGTTAATCCTGTGTCAATGTGAAGCTGAAGCTGTTACACCTCACCTAATGAGGTTTCTTCAGTAGTTTCCTTTCAGTAGTTTCTTCGTTACTGAGGTCCAGATAGTTACAGAATATTTAGATGATGCTGAAAAGCTTCATCTGAACCTGAGTTTTAGAGTAACTTTACCTCTGTGAATATCTCACATGTATTAGAACTCTCACTGGTGCAGACCCCAGGTGTTGTTTTAAGTCAGAAATGGGGGGTTTTTTTTCACTTAAAATGCAGCTTGCAGGTCTTGATTTACATTTACATAAATGATACAATAGTGGATCTTCACTAAGGAGAAGAACACTTTACTCTTTAAATAACACAGCATAAAATGAGAGCAAAGGCAAAGTGTTCTGTGCATTAGCACAACTTGGCAGAGCTAAATAAATAGTAGGTCCCCTGTAGCTTTTAATTTAGCCTTTTAGCATATGTTAAAACTACTAACAGGGTTAGGTGGGAGAAGAACTCTCAAGGCCAGTTCTCATCAGTCTGCTTTGGTAATCAGTACAAATGATGCACTGAAGTTCTGTTTTGCTCCCAAATACTCCATTTCACTGTATTGAGTTTAATTTTAATTGTGAAAAATAGATGTTAAAAACATTTTAAATTTCTGTAGCAACTAGTGTGTGAAAAAGACATCCTGAAGGCATTTCCAGACATTGAGGAAAACTATTGCATAATTCCTTTAAAAACAAACTCATAGCAAAAATCGCAATACCCTTTTCACTTTTTTTTTCAACCCAAAGGGTGAATGAAGTAGCTCTTTATGCTGTCCAAGTTGGGTTTCTTTCTAACTTCAGTGCAATTGTTTTCATGGCGAATGGCAATAGTGATGATCTGCAACTTAGTATTGAGTGTTGAGGCAATGGCTGTAGCTAGTGGATCTTACTGGAACTGCCATGCCTTGCGTTTTCTCGGCTATAGTCCACTGTTTTTTCCTGTTTAAACCTGGTTCTAGTGTGATTAATTGGAAAAGGCAAATGCACAGCAAAACTCCTTTGGCAATACCAGTCCCACAGTAGGCTGGGAGGGATTTCAGAAAAGTTACGAGGTGAGCATCCCTTGAGCCGAATCCAAGAGTTTGATTTTCTCCTGCTGTTGACATCCTCCCCTTTATGTGCGTGTGATGCTCGGATTCCCCTGTGCAGGCTCTCCTGAAAGAAGGGCACCTTTAGCACCTCTCTGCAGAACAGGCAGCTGCAGGATTTCCTTTGGTCCGCCACCCTCACCACCGAGTACTGAAAGGGTTGGATAACTTCAAGCATCTCGCTGACAGACAGGCTCAGCATAGGCCACTCGCTGTCTTACTTGGCATTGAGCTGTATGGGGACCCTGGAGACACGGAAGGAAGTTATTCCTGAGAGAATGAAGAAGGAAGATTTATTCCCCTAGCTGTGTACGTAGAGTTGTGGGGGCATGGTTAGGACCCGTATCACTGCAGCCTGTGGTGCATCCTACCCGTGTGTGACAAACAGGCGGGAGAGTGAGAATGAGATACTGTTGGGAGTCACACAACCTCCCATGGACACATCTGAAGATTTCCAGGAGCTGCACAGTGCTCACGTGGGCACAAGTGCACATCTGTGAGATGCGGGACACAGCATAAACAAAACATGTTTGCATGAGCCAGTCTGCACATCTGCTTGTTATCAAGGAGCCTTGGCTGACACAAGATACCCCAGTGCCATTTCCCAGCTCAGAAGGATCCAGGAGGGGCTTCTGCTTACTCTTGGAAGTACAACTACGGGTGGCTGTGATACGCTTAAAGTGTTGGTAATCCTGATGCTAAGGCTTAATTGTGTTTAAAAAAAAAAAGTTTGAGGGACTCTCAGTTTTACCTTAATTCTCTGATGGAATATTTGCAAGCAAACCAGATGTTTCTCCTCCTCTGGTTGTGATTTAATATTGTGCAATTAGTTGCCCAATACTGCATGTGTTGAAATGAAGTTGTTTCAGTGGGAAAGTCTGTGTTTTAGGATGAGTCCTGATGACTGTCATCAGTCGAGTGGAGGAAATAGTGACTGTTCTCCCTTCCTTCAGGATTAAGTGGCTGCAGGGCATTTTGTTTTCCTTTGTCAGGATGTGGACAGGGGAGGATTATAGCACTTTAGATTCTTGTCAGGGGGTTGAGTAAATTCTGCGTGAGGAAGAGACGCTGGCCAGAGAATTCAATGAAATAAAAACCTGTAGAAGAGAATGTCTGTGAAAGAGTGATGAGATCAACATGTTTCTTGTTAGAAAGGGGCATCCTTCAAATAGGATCCAAGTCTGGATCTCCTTTCATGCCTCGATGGGAACAGACATTAGCTTCAGACATTACTAGCCTTTCTGTCTCTTACTGCATCCCCAAAACCCCGTATGTCTGGTTCATTCTGAACTCAGCTTTTCCTCAGTATTAAAATTTCTGTGCATTCAAATATATGAAATCCTTTGGGATGAGGTGAGGTATAGGAGCCCCTCCTGGTAATAAACCACCTCTGGCTCTTTAAACCTTTATAAGAAAGTAGCATTTGTCGTGGGAAAATACATAATTTAAGTTGAGGTTACAGATAAGGATGAACTTCCATTTTGAATTGGAGCACCTAAGATATATCTTAAATGGAGTATTGATGAGCTTCTTCTTTCTCTTTTTTCTTAGTAGCTTATAAAAAGATTTGTGACACATCATCTCTTGCTTTTTATCCCATTTTGAATTATACTGTTCTTAAAATATGTTAATTATGATAACAGATCTAGGGTTTGATCTTAAGATTTGCCAGTATCTCTATTTCGTTATCTTCAGTATGAGAGCTCTTCTTGCATCACAGATTTAGATCCTCTAATTGCATATTGACATATGGAAAGTAGATATTGTAAGTACTTTCTGCAGTCCTCAGATGATAGGAAAATATCTCTACCTTCTGCCCATACAGACATAACTTAAAATATTTACTGAGCACTTAAAGCTAAAAGGCTAACGTGATGGAAATGGCCACTTTGTACTGCGTGACAAGCCAGCAGCTGTGGCGTGTCAGGAGGCAGAGGAACGTGGCTTTCCTGCAGAGGGTCTCTCCAGCATCCCCACGGAGCCTGGGAGTTCACTGCCACTGAATGCTTGTGGGTATCTGGCTGTGGGATACGGTTGGAGCCCCTCTGCTTACCCTCCCTGGCAAGTGTGAAACATTATTTTCCCCCTTTCATAATCTCTCCCCTCTCTCTCAGCCCCGCAGTGTCCTGGCAGTGCTCTGGGCACGTTCTGCTGCTCCTGTCTTTAACTTCTGCATCCGTGTGCTCACAACCTCAAGCGAAGGTTCCCCCAGCCCCCTCCCCGTGACGAGCACTTGGTTCAGCTGCGTTCCCCAGCTCTGCTGGAGCAGGAGCAGTAGCACAAACCATATGATTCTTGACAGCTTCACAGCTGTCCGCACCACACTGCAGAGTAGCTGTGAAACTCACTGCTCCTGTTGTTTCGCTCCACTCTGCCTGCAGAAAGCTACTGCTGGAAGTTATGATGCTGGAGCTGCCTTACAGGCTCCAGAAATAACAGCTTTACTCCTGTATGCCTTTTCAAATAATACCACTTGAAAAGTTAGTTTATTTTTTTTCTTCATTACTCTTTCATATTTCTCTTTTATAGACCTTAACATTATTGCATATTTGCTATGACTCCACTTGAAGGAGCTTTGTTTGTTTGTTTGTTTGTAATTATCGTCAAGTCTTTTAATGAGCAGCGATAGTCTGTCCTAACAGGATGTATGAATAATTATTTATTCCACTGTGGATAATCTTGTGTTTGTAACTAGTGTAATTTATATACCGTGGTGTTGCCTGTGAGCTTTTCTTAAGTCTCCTCTCAAGTCTCTCTAGTCTCAACCAGCATAAATAGCTTTGCTTTCTCTGCTTAGGAACTCTGCCTCTGAGACCAGATCAGGTTTCACTGGCAGTCCAGTGGTTACAGTCACTGACAGACAAATAATAGTGTATTTGTTGCTCTGTCACACTGAAAGCTAGCTATAAAATAGACATATGTACTGTTCAGTGTAACTATTAATTTTTCACTGCTCTCACACAACCTTTATCTATATTTTCTTTGGATTTTTTTTGTCTTCGGGTATCTTTTTCTAAAGATTTCTGGAACGTGTCAGACATTTGCCATCAGCTCCGGGGGTTGTGCTGTCTCATGCTGGTTGCGTGTTGAGGCAGATCAGTGAGGGTTGTGCAGCCGAGGCCACGAGGTGAGGACAAATGTTTCCTAACAGTACCACAGGAAGGTATAATTTCAGTACCATGAATGGGACTTACTTTGTCTGCTCACCGACCTGCGTGTTCCCAGTGGTCCCATCTGCCTTAATGAAAGTGCAGTCCTCCCTATCAACCATGAGTAAAAGCATTTGGCTTCATTCTGGGCTTCATTTTGGACTTGTGATATGCTGCTCCCTTCCTTAGCATCTGACTGACTGGTATTACCAGTACTGTAACAGTAGAGCAGTTCAGGTTTCTTTCTTCTTTTTCTTTCTTCAGAGTGTTGCTCTGTGGTGAGAGCAAAAGGAGCCATCCCAGGGTATGATAAACCAAATCTCAGGGGCTTTGCTGGATTCTCAGGGTTTTCTGTTCTGATCTGGAACTTTCCTTTTCCACTTCCACTTTTTTCTGTTGCCGTTCTTGTCTCTCCAGGCTGAAAAGCACAGGCAGGCTTTATTTTTTCCCTCAGAATTTAGTAAATATTATACAGCAGTTTAGCCTTAAGGTTTTCTCTTCCTCCCACTTCACTTCCCTCCTCTCACTCACACAGCACAGAGTGTCCCAAATCCAAATGTGCCACCTTGGAGATGCACTGAAATCTATTTAAATGGAATCCAGGCATAACCAAGCCTCTATCCAAGTGCCTGATTCCCTGAGGCATCTTTTTGGGGTCTTTGGGGCATAAATACGAAGAAAACAGAATTGCTCATTTAAGCATTTAAAAAAAAAAAAGTGTTAAATGGCCTTCCTTTAATGCAAACTGCATTAGTTGCAGAAGTTCACATTTTAAGTTTGTGGGTATGTTTATTATAGAAATATTTTTCAGTAGCTTCCATATGATGTGACACAAGGAGTGCTGTCAGAGCTGTCATTTCAATCTTGTTGCTATGTTGTGCATGTTAAAACATAATTGAAAATGGTACAGGGTACTGCAGCGGTCACAGTTCTGTAAATATAAAATTCCTCCAGGAAAACTTTTAGACATCATTTTGTTTTTAAATATTGAAGTAAACGAGGATGTTTGGATTTGTGTGTGTCATGCGCTCTGGCATGTGTGATTGTAGCCATTGCTGTGGTTTTCTCATTATCCCATTTTTCTCCATGTTATTAAACCTTTTGGTGTACAGTATTTACACATTGTGTTGCACATAAGCTGTACGTGCTTCCAGAAGGGTGTATGTGTCGTCATGTTCTGTGCGTTCTGTAACATTCTGATGCCCTTTAGCAAGCATGGGTCTAGATACACAGAATTTTGGAAATTTTAATCATTCCAATATAACATGGAGATCTTTGTGTTTGCTTCGTTAATCAGGCAGTTTTGGGAACAGAAAAAAAGTTCTTTTAATGTAACTGTGAATTAGCTGGAAATAGTGTTTCCGAGCACTGGATTCTGATACCGGACAGCACGAGGGAGCTTTTATTGTCTTGTTATAAAGGGTTAAATTAGCATGAAATTTGCTCTTTGATGGGGTATCCTGTGCTGGTGTTCCCCCCAATAAAGAAGTAATGATCTTCCCTTTTACAGCGAACAACTCTGCGCCTTTTGTTACTGTGGAGAACGGAGCTCATTAGGACAAGGAGACTTAAAACAATTCGGTCCCACTCCTGGGTATGTTATCCCATGGAAAAACCAGCCTTTCAATAAGAGTGAAGCCAGCGACAGCACCGATGGAGCTTGTGAGAGAACTCCAAGGCAAAACTCAGTGCCGCGCAAACAGAGAGGCCAGAAGAAGTAAGTCTGTTCTACAGTAAATGTGTTGTATTTTTATTTTGCACGGAGTTCGGGAAGGATCCTTACTGGTTCTGTGCTACAGTAGGCAAATAACTTGTATTTGTGAAAACGTGGCTTATTAATATTAATACATTTTTGTAAGGAAAAAGCAACACATACAAAATCCTAACCAAAACCAGAACCCCAGAACAAGCAACGCGTGAGTGGTATAGCAGTTAGCTGTCTCTTCTGCTTTTTAAAAATGGGTTTGTTTCTTCCCCAAGTGAGAATCTTCACTCTGGAAGAACACAGAAAACAGACATAGCTACTGTAAAGCACAGTGATGCTGAAGTAAAAGTACACATGAAGTGTGGAAGAGGATGGACTTTTGACACTTCATGTGTTGTGTAGACTGCACTAATGGGCAGCCTCTGCCCGCCTGGTTGGAGCTTCTCCCCTTGCCCTCCAGCGCTGGCTCTTGCCCTGATGCCACAGTGCTGTTGAGGGCACGCAGCAGTGGTTCCTGCCCTGCAGGAGTGGGGTTTGCTGGCAGCTCTCCCAGACAGGGGGGTTTGGTCATGGTCCCCAGGCCTCTCAGTAATTGTGGGAGATGGTAGGGGCCCTGCAGTGGAATTTGCTCAGTACATGGCGTGTCTGGTGAGGGCACTGGGATGGCACTGATCAGAGCCACATCTTTATGGGCGCAGGGGTCCTGTCGCTGGGGGCTTGTGTTGGCTTGGATTCATTCACGGTTGATGGTGAACGTGAGATCACTCAGTGCTGCGTGCCGGAGGGGCTGCAGCCCTAGGGAAACCTGAAGGGAGCCAGTGTCGATGCAGGGCTACAGGCCATGGCTATGGACTGGGCCGTGCAGGGTTGAGGGCGTTGAGGTGCTGTGGGTGGTGCGGATTGAGGGCATTGAGGAGCTGTGGGTGGTGCGGGGTTGAGGGCAGTGAGGAGCTATGGGTGGTGCGGGATTGAGGGCAGTGAGGAGCTGTGGGTGGTGCGGGGTTGAGGGCAATGAGGAGCTGTGGGTGGTGCGGGATTGAGGGCAGTGAGGAGCTGTGGGTGGTGCGGGATTGAGGGCATTGAGGAGCTGTGGGTGGTGCGGGGTTGAGGGCATTGAGGAGCTGTGGGTGCTGCGGGGTTGAGGGCGTTGAGGTGCTGTGGGTGGTGTGGGGTTGAAGGCAGTGAGGAGCTGTGGGTGGTGCGGGGTTGAGGGCA